>QGSO01000175.1:2433642-2594687 GCA_011037825.1 Carya cathayensis
AACCAAAACAAGTTAAAATAAGGAACCTCACATAACAGACAACTGTTTGGGATTTTAGGTAGAAGCCAATTAGCCAATAAGCAAGTAAAATGACTGCCTCAAACCCATAAAATCATAGCATACAAGACAAGGTTCATTTTTAAAGACAAATATTATTACTCTCAACTGAAAGGAAAATAGAATACAATAGAACTAAAAGATACATGGAAATTTCTATTTTATGTGCAAAATATAATAAAACTTGATATTTGTACATTTGCAAGCCACTCACCTGGACCAGTGATGGATTAAATAGAACATCAGGAATCTTGAATCTGTCGGATCCAATTTCAATTGTCCTGTGTTATAGAACCATGAGATTACAAGATGGAAAACAACGCACCACGTAATCTGATTGCTGTAACACAAATATAAAGGACTTACTGGCCATCAGGAAGCTCATATGGCGTCATTGGGATGTTCGAATAACCACTTTCTGTACCAAGGATCCCATATCAGACTGCTTGGTATGATCAATGCTTTTCAAGCCTCAAAGATAAAGCATTTCAAAAACAATGGAGATTTGGTCTGATTAGCACTAACAAGATTGTCAATGTTCAATCATTAAAGAACATGGCCAATTGAATATCGTCTATTACTGATGTGAAGTACTGATTAATGGCGTCTTAGGTTACTACGTTTTCCAAGATGATATTTAACTAAGTTGGGAAAGAATTAAGTTATCTCAATAGTTCTTAAGTTTGGTTCATGGCCCTCATACCCTAGAGTGCAATTGTAGCATATAAGTGTGCCACAAAAGGAGCCTTTTAGCCTAGGAACATAAATTCATCTTCTCAAAAGCCCATAATTCAAGGTATCAAATTATATTTTTCTCAAACATATCTGCTAGACATGGCACCCTTGACTCTTGAGCACATTTATTCAAACAATGACCAAACTATTGGAACTCATGTCAGCCACATCGGATCCAGCCTGTATCCACAAATGTTTGAGACCTATCATCGTCCAATGGCGCACAATTGAGATGTCTATCCTATTTAGATAGTGCTTTCCTAGAACACTAATATCCCAACCCCAAACTCTAGAAAAATATGGGTACTGGACCTATGGCAACCTTTTTAAGCATTGAGAAAAACATGAAAAATGTAGTTGCAGATTTTTATGAAATGCTATGAGAAACACTGATCAAGAAAAAATAAATAAATGCTACATGAAACATTAATATGCACTACGAGCAAGAAGATATGTCAACCAATAAGATAAGCATTCATAGGCCTGCATATATTTTTTTTTAAATATGAAACAAGAATAGATGGACAACAAAACAGAGTTTAAAAGCAGTTGATCATGTACAAATGGAGGAACACAAACCATCATACGGAGTATCTGGGGCACGGCAAACACATTCCTTAATATCACTAGCAATTACCCTCTGCAATAAGAAAATAATCGGAAAAACCCAAAAAACTTAGAAGTGATACTCCAAGCAAATAGAATATAAATTATACAACACCTCAATAAAAACCCATGACCAATTACAGAACCTGGGAGTAGAAACTGTAGCTTTCTGTTGTATTTGGAATATCAAGGTCTACTATCTGTGAGATTCAGGAAAGTTAAAAATGTCCAAAGAATGACATCAATTAATCAAGATAATGGTTGCTCCTGATGAAAACATAGAAAAAGGCACATAACTTAGTCTCAAACAGAGAAGTATATCAATACTTATGTAATAAAATGACTAGTAAGATAAGAACAGTAGTCAACGTATGGAATGATGCGGCTCTCTCAGATAATTCAGCTCTAGTCTCATCAACCATTAACAATTTTGTATTTCAAAGGCCTTTGATTACAACAGCATGTCAGATTATATAAATGGGAACCAGGTAATCTTCTTGGTCAAAGTGAACCACGTTTCAGTGCTAATCTCCCCATTTGGACCTAGTAAATATGGTGTTAAAGAAACCATAAATTCGTAGTAATTAAATATTATGTTTCTGTCCAAAAAAGGGTCTTACATCGGCCATCTCTCATAAAGCTTGCAAGCAACCTGACCATGGAGATATTACGATGTTGTGGCTCCATGCATAGCAAGAAATCAAGACACAGGAGATGAGGGAAGACATGAGATTGAATTATGACACTTATCAACTCCATACCACAAACAAGAGAACTGAATGAATTATGTCGACAAAAAAAATTACTAATCAAATTATTCAATACCTGAAACTCTCCTGGCCGTATTTCCTTTCTCTTGAAAGAATATCTGGGTTTTATCTGCAAAAGAATAAAATGAAAACATTTGGAGAATAAAAAGAAAGGAAAAGCCAAGCAATTAGATCATCTTTAAAGATAAAAACTAATTACAGCCGCTTACCGTGACACCTTTGCTTCCCAAACTTTTCATTAAGCAATCACTAAGAAATTCTCCCCCAATTGGAGAAGATACAACAGCCTATGGTAGCAAAGACAATAAACAAGGCAAAAGATTCTGTTACAAGCTAAGTAGAGCTTTATTAAAATTTAACATGGTAAGACAGGTGAATGTTAATTTCACCAACCAATTTCAAGTTGTCCCTTTGTAGGGGGGGGGTGGCTTATAGATGTATAAAGTGATCGTAATTTTCTAAAAGATAAGCTTATATAATCATGGAGTAACATAATTGTGTGGAAATATGGAATATGTATTCAAAAGATGGATGCCAAAACTTATCGACCAACAGGCCATGTTGCTTTATTGTATAAATTAATATAGCTGTACCTTTGTAATAGGTATATAGCTGTCTTTGTAACAGATACAAGATCCACAAATACATATGCATGTGCACACAAAAAAATTATAAGTATGAACACAAAATGATACCAAACTTCTTTCATAGGACAACCATAATGACATATACTCATGACTCATTGAAGAGCACATGTATACATACATGACCTACGCACACATGTACATATGGACAGATTATTCTTGCAAATAGATAAGTCACTAATTTATTGACAAGTGGTCGTAAATATCATGCCCAAATAAAGATATAAAGGAACGCAACAAAAGGGAAGGAAAAATTCAATTACAAACTTACGCGTGCACTTACCCACACATATTGAACTAATGGACAAAATTTTCATTTACTAAAAATGGACAGAAATCAGATCCTCTCAAAACCCAGGACATATATGAAGATGCAGCCATCCTCTAAGGGTATGTTTGGATAAAAGACCAAACATGAAAGTCAAAAGATATTTCTTTAGTAAAAAACGGTTTCATTCCCAAACATACAATATCTACAACGTTAAAACTCCTCAAAGATTTTTCACTACCCAAAACTCAAAAAATCATATTCAAAATAAATTTATAAAAATAAATAAATAAATAAAAATCAGATGCAATGCCACCACCCTGGTGGCCTGGGTGGCCACCCTAGCGACCGCCGGCAACCCAGATCAGGATACCGTTGTGGCTAAAATACTCTGGCCAACATGAAAGCCCGATCTGGACTGCCTTGTGGTGGCTAGAGTTTTCTGGCTGCCACGGGCAGTGGTGGCCAGAATGTTCTACCCACCACAACGGCCCAATCTAGGCTGACTATGGTGGGCAGTCATGAGTTTCATAGCAAAATTTTTTATTTTTTATTTTTAAAATTAAATTAAATTTTTTTAAAATTATCTATTATATAATCTGTTAGAACATCTCTTAAAAATTCTCACATTCAAACATAATTTTAAATGGGCCCCACAACCTTTTAAAACTCTATAAAACCATCATTTTTAAAAAGTTTTAAAAAGGTTTCGCACTATAAAACCTTCATGAAACCATCTCACGTCCAGGCAAGCCCTAAGAGTCTCATGCACAGAAATTGGATAAAAACTCAGTTTGGTTGTCTGCACGGTTAAACTATGTATACTCAAAATAAAATTTTGTAAGAAGCCATTCTTGCACTTGACTGAAAATTGAGGAATACCTTCTGAAGAACATAACCATCATGCACTGGGGCAACCGTAGTTGATCCTCCACCACTGAATCAGTCAGTAATTAGAAAAAGTATTATAAATTAGGTTTTCTTCAAGTATAGATCAAGAAATGTCAAAAAAAGGACAAATCAATTATCAAAATACAAGTGAAAAGAAGAATTCATAACAATAGCACATTAAATGTACTGATCAACCTACAAACAAGGCAAGAAGAATGCAGCCAATATGAAAGGGATAAAGCATCAATCAATAAGTCATTTTCCTATTACTCTGACATTTTGAGAATCTATTTAATCTCTTCGCAAATTGTGCTGAAACCTTTCCAGAACATTTAAAATTCAGGGTTCAAACTTTCAATACCTTGGCAATAACAAGTATATTGCACATGAAACCAAACTACAGAAAAGAATGGATGATCTCCCAATTAATAGGAATCGAAATATGCTGGTACACATATTAACAATAATATCAATTCCCTTAAAGAGGTATTTTATGTAAACCACCTTTAGGAACTTAAAACATCAAACACTTATCAAAGAGAAAAAACAAAATTCAAAACATCATTCGAAAGTGTACTTATGATTATGGTAGGTACAGCAAGCATGTCAATAGATATGTGATCACAGAATTTATTTTTATTTTTTTTATAAGTAAAAGATAAATATTATTGATCAGAATATAATAGGCATGACCCGTGTACACAGGAAGTATAATAGGCATGGCCTAGCCAACCACCCATTATCATCCAACATGGCTTACAGCATGGTGTGAGCGCATTGCTGTCAAATATTCAATACCCCTAACCTTTTGTGCTCATATACATGTTAAAATATCTATCTTTTCATTGGTTTCTTCTTCAGCTTTGAGATCTTTTTTAGGTGCCTTGCCTAACCATGTAACCCAACATAGGAAAGCAAATTCAAACATTTTCCATTCAACCCATAAAACTTAACAAAACAGTGAAAAGAAAAAGTAACTCTGGGAATTCAAGAGAAAAGGTCTGTGTTCACTTCAGAACCTCAAGATAAGCCCCACTCAAATTCAATAATCTTACTCCATACCAAGAAACATCGCAAAATAATTGCAGAAATGTAATGCAGATATGATATACAAAGTGGCTTCAACTAAAGGGGACAGACTAATTGCAGAAATGTAATGCAGATATGATATACAAAGTGGCTTCAACTAAAGGGGACAGACATATCTCTTGCATGTAGGTAGAAAAGAAATGCCATGGAAACTAGTACTGGTACTCAATAACTATATATGTCCTACCTGTCAACAACTAATGATGTAGCACGTCCTGATGCAAAAGATGTGAGAACCTGGCATCAATGAGGACTTCAATCAATCACCATACTGACATGTCTCGATAATAGGAGGGAAAGAGCATATCCATAACTATAATTAAAGTGCTACAACTTGAAAGGAGGTCACAAATCCATAAGGGGCATACAGCATTCTTGGCCAAAAACAATGCGGGAACCTTGTACTTTTCAAACATAAGCTCTGCCGCCCTGTCAGATACATGACAATCAAGCCCTTTTACTAAAGGTAAGGTAATATGCTAAAAAATAATAGACAAATACTTAATAAATATTAGTTGTCACTAAATGAATAAACCTTTATTGATTAGGTTGGATACAATTATTCAGCATCAAAAAATATATGAGAGATTTCAGTAAATAGGTGATGGTTGAAGAAGAAAACGAAGGAATATAGCTTTATGTGGAGAAGCTTTAGTTTGTACGGATTTTGTACAGAAATGGAATTCTGTTCTCGAACAACACAACTGCAATGCACTTATGTGTAACCTTAAAGTTCTGTAACAACCATATCCACTTTCTATGAGATCAATATCATTTTTCTGCATAAAAAAGGTTGAAACAATACTAATCCCCCATATTAACATCATCACCTCCACAAAACTTATGGTCTTTTTGCTTAAATTTATCTTCAGAAAAAGCTTCTGAAGAAAGATTGTCTAATGCTCCAACTATGACTCTTTTATAGCTCCTTTATCAATTGAAAATAACCCACCTGAGGCAGAGAGTGCAAAGGTGCGCTTTGAAAAGGCTTTGTCCAAGCTCATTCACAATGAAGTCAGTACATGGTGGCTGTTGTCATTCCAGACAAGTACACATGCACTTTATTCGAAGATTGTACTTGAAAGCTACAACTCAATTTCATGAGTTGACCAGTAGACAGATACATTGACTGTTCTCTCACAATTAACAGCTTCAGAGATCAATTGTAGCAAAGCTACAAACAGGGAAGAACCAAGACAGGTGTCCTGGACCAAAACCAAGGAAAAGCAGAAGTTGCTGATAAGAAGCAAGTCCTAAGCTTTTTCTGCTCCCATTAAGTTTCAGCTTTGACACAAGATAGCTTTTGGGTGAACTCCCAGTTTGATTTCACAGAATAAAAACAATAGGGGTACAAAAGAAGAGAGAGAGAGAAAGGGCTTCAGAGTTGACTGTTCTTAAAGGCATATTATCATTATATTAGAACAGACCCTGTTGTTACAAAAACTAAATCAGTATATTATGTGGATTTATCTCAAAAAAATATTTTTTATTTTATCTCAAAACCATATCAACCACCTTTCTCTTTGTTGTTGGGTATTAGAAGATGGTTCTGCAAGTAGCACTGGATGCTCTTTAGGATCTATCAACAGGCATTCCCTACAAGAAAAAACCAGTTATGACATACAGTAACACTATTTTAAAGAAAGGAAACTCAACATTATAGGATGGAAAGGAAGTACAAATTTCTGCACTGAAAAATTATGTTTTTTTCTTTGGGAATTTTAAATAACTGACACCACTGATGGGTCCTGAAATCATAACAGACCCCTGCCTAATGCACACGAGGAGGTGAAGTGTCTTTTGGAGCAAGATCACATGGGCTTGAGCTGATAAATGATAAGGAAATAAAAACAACAAAAGCGTTTACATAGTATTAAATATTCGACAATTTCCAAGCAGTAAAGATGGCATGGTCTCAAATATGACATTCAATAAGAATTTTTTTTATTGGCACCAGGTGTCCAGAAACAGCATCCCAACTAATTTCGGGGGTACACAGGCTCTCAGCAATGAGTTTTCCATAAGTGCACTTCGGGTAATTAAAGGGAAAAATCCTCCAATCCGATGGGCCCTAGAAATTGTTTACACCCTGAACCTTAGACCTGGGGGGAGCATACCCCCAAGCCCAAGGCCTTTACCACTTGAGCCAACCCCTAGGGGTTACATTCAATGAGAAAATATGTGGATAAGTTAATACTTGTGAAAACATCTGGAGATTAAACCCAGAAAAGAGATGGTTTAAATATGCTAGCAAAGAAACATATTTGAGTGTGTGTGTGTGTGTGTGTGTGAGAGAGAGAGAGAGAGAGAGAGAGAGAGAGAGAGAGAGAGAGTTTTGGGAATTGGAAAAGAGGTTACATAAAATATCTTTACCATATATCCAAACTAGGATATATTATGTGTTCATCATTATTATCTACTGATACAGTATTTGTATGATTCGTAAGTAAAGCCATCTCTATGTCGTGAGCATATCACTTGACACAGAACTATGATCACTAAAGGACAAGTAGCCGGCCGTGATCCTCAGTAGTTACCTAAAAGCATGGTCCCATATGCTGTCAACTATATCCCAGTCAACAACAACTCCATCCTTTAAGGGTGACAACACCTAATAGATAGCAGAACAGAGAGTCAAAACCTCAAGAAATGAAACAATCGAGAGATATTCATCAAAATCCCCATACAAAACAGATAACAACTAAAAGACTTACCTCCATATTATCCCGGCGAAAACCTAAGGCTTGAGATCCGACATACAATTTGCGTTTTCCCTTGGTTTTTTCAGAATCAACAGTTCTGGCAGTGTTTTTAGAATCTACAGATCCAGATTTATTTTCAGTTTTTTCAAGGTCATCAACTTCCATTTGATCAATTGCTCCGACAACCTTAACAAGCATAGACATATGTCAACATAAAGTTGAACTAATATAGAAGACAGAATACAGAAAAAATAAACTACTATTTACAAATATTATGAATATATTGGGCAGCTAACCACAATAGAATAGAATCAGCAGTGAAATCATATTAATGAAAATTCCTGTAAAAATGTCAACAACTGTGACAGTGTAAAGTAACCATGTCATCTAAGATACCAGGTGTGCCAAAAGGCACAGCAAATAAGCAATCATTTCCATGCATCACAAAAATATACGTCCTGTCCCTACAAATAACAGCAAAACTACACCCCCAATAATCCACTTCATACGCGATATATGCATCATTAACTAAGCTAAGAAATTCGGTCACTGTTTCCTTTGTTGGTATAGAACTCGAGAGGCTGAAACCCACCTCAAGCCTCCCTACCATTATTTCTGAGATAAATATTGCAAGAATCACTATATTTTCCACAGCTGTCTAAATGACATAAAAAATGAAAATATTCCATAATATTTCAACTTTGGGCGCCAGTATTATCCTATTCCGTTTGCTTTCAACTAAGCCCCACACAGAAAAGTATCCGATACCATGTACATCAGTAAACCACAACTCCTATTAATAGCCGAACCATAAACAGTTCCCCATTTCAACTTCCTAACCCATATAGCCAAATTCTAGAGAACTCAGCCCAGCCAAATACAACGATACGTAATTACATGCCATTTCAGAATGTTCTGTGAAAAGAAACAGCAAAATACAGCTCCAGAAGTAGCATGCATACTACAATGCCATCAATTAGAGAGGCACCGAAATACACTGAGAGCCAACACTAGCTACGCAGAAGGCTCAGAAAGATGCACGTTGCGAATGAGTGAATGAAGTTTGTCACTCAAATTTTGACTGGGACGCAGAAACACTTACCGAAGGAAACACAGCTTTTGGCGCATCTTCGCCGGCGTAACCGGCTTTGCAGGTGTGCGAACCTAGGTCGATTACTATAGCCGATACCTCATCTGTAGAAATTACAAAATTGAAATTCAAAAAAAATGAGAGAAAATTCGGTGGTGGGAAAATTCAAACAAAAAGTGAAAACAAAAACTAAAATTCAAGCACTCACCGCCTCCATACATAGCTGCCGAATTGACAGAGAGATATTTCAGGTCTGGTCTGGAGCTGGGTTAGGGTTTTAGAAGACCGTCGAACCGCGGGAGAGATGAAACTCAAAAAGCATTTATGGAGTTATGACCCGTAAAGGTGGATCTACTCCGGCTCCGACTCGTTGTGTTCGAGTTATCCATCACCCGTTCACCCGTTTAACCTAAGAATGCAGACCCATTTTCAAATCTGCCACTCATTTTTCTGGATCGTACTCGTAGAATAAATTTTAAAGGAAAAATATAGTTGCAAGTATAATTGTGTATTAATCTGTGTATCAATATGATGTGATTGATCAAAAAGTAGATTTTATTGAAAACAGTATTAATTTAAATTTTAAGTATGAATAAATCAGTATTGGTACACAGATTAGTGCGCGACTATGCTTGTATGTAGCAAAACTCAATTTTAAAACAAATGCAAATCAGAGTTGTGAAATATGTTGAATCTAAGATTTCAAGTTTTGTATAATTATATATTTACACATGAATTTTGATGATAACAAATGAATTCAAAGAATAAAGGAGTCTCAAGCTCAAGTTATCTACAAGATGGAGTCAAGCACATCAAGGAACCAAGCATGAGCAAGAAGTGAACAAGTTCACATTAAAGTCATAGAGTAATATTGTAAATCTCTTAAAAATTTGAAATTAGGATTAAGGTTCAAAATTAATATTTTATCATAAAACATTAAAATACATTTTCCACATTGCATGAATATTTTTGAAAATTAAATTTGAATATTTTGAAAGATAATTGATTGTCATCTTTCACATGTGCATGCCATGATTAAAGGTTTGAACTTTTAAAATATTAAAGATGATTGATTGTCATCTTTTACATGTGCATGTTTTATTTGAATAATTTTAAAAGTAATTGATGCTTTTCTTGACTTATGCAAAAGGAAGATGCCTTTGTTTGAATATTTTGAAAAGTAAAGTGTGCTCCTTTTGTCATATGCAAAAAGTAAAAAATTAGGTTTGAAATTTTTGAAAAGCATAGTGTGCTCCTTTTGTCATATGCAAAAAGTAAAAAGATTAGGTTTGAAATTTTTGAAAAATGAATGATGATGTTTTTGACATGTGAATCTTTTTAAATTTGAATATGAAGTCTCATATGCCTATAAATAGATCATTTGAGAGCTTCACATTCACAACACCAAGAGCATACAACTCTCATTCAAAGCTTTCATTCTCTCTTCTCTAAGCATTGAGCCTTAACCCTTGTTCATTTTGAGAGATATAGTTTGTGCTTGTATTGTTCTTATTTCACTCATTGAGGAGTGTTTTCTGATATCCTACCCACTATCAATTCTTGTATCAGTAAAAGGGTGTGTACAACCCTTGTGCGTGTAGAAAGTGTTCTACACAGGGAATCGTTGAATCACCACGTGTAAGGTGATTGCAAGTGTAGAGGGTGTTCTACACGGATCCTTTGTAGCGGTGTTGTTCAAAGGTGTAATAGGTTTCTATCTCCACCTGAAGGAGATTGAATAGTGAATTCGGGGATCCTCAAGGGGTAGCTTGAGGCGAGGACGTAGGCAGTGGGGCCGAACCTCGTTAACATACTGAGTTTGCTTCTCTCTTACCCTTACTCTTTATATTTATTGCTGTTTCATATTTTGTTTATATTTTATATTGTATATTTGATTTATAATTGTTATTTTTTTTAAATACAACTCAATTCACCCCCCCTCTTGTGTTAGTCATCTGGGCAACAATTGGTATCAGAGCTAAAGCTCTGTTATAAGATTAACTATCTTTTGAGTTAAGATCTTATGGCTAACATTGCAGCTTCATTTGGTGAAGGTCAATCTAGCAGTCGGCCTCCACTCTTTTGTGGAGACAATTATTCATTCTGGAAAGTTAGAATGAGAATATTCCTTCAGGCTCAAGGTCGAGAGATCTGGAAATGCATTGTAAATGGACCTTATATTCCAACAAAAGTGGTTGGTGGAGTAAAGGTCAAAAAGGAAGAAGAAGAGTTTGATCGTGAAGACGATAGACTTTATACTTTGAATTTAACTGCTATGAATTTATTATATAAATATAATGCTCTCAATGGTAATGAGTTTAATAGAGTAATGACTTGTGTTACGGCAAAAGAAATTTAGAATAACTTGGAAGTTGAATGAACTTCTCAAGTTAAGGAATCAAAAATTTATATTCTTACTCATGAATATGAAATGTTTAAGATGAATGATGATGAATCTATTTCTAGCATGCACACTCGTTTTACTAACATCATAAACAGTTTGACAGCTCTTGGTAAAGTTTATTCCAAAGTGGAAATGGTAAGAAAAATTCTCAACTCTCTACCAAAACGTTGGGAATCAAAAGTGACAGCGATTCTTGAAGCTAGAGACCTCAAGAAGCTCGAAGTGAATGAACTCATCGGATCACTTATCACCCATGAGTACACATTGAAAAGAGGAGAAGAAGAAGTAAAGCCAAAGAAGAGTTTGGCGCTTAAAGCTGTTCCTCATGAAAGTGAAAGTGATGAAGATGAGGAAAATGACGATAAAGATGAAGAAGTTGCGATGATAACAAGAAGAATTCAGAGGTGATGAAGATGAAGAAAATGACGATAAAGATGAAGAAGTTGCGATGATACCAAGAAAGATTCAGGTAAAAATGATACTTTAATTTGTTATAAATGCAATAAGCCTGGTCATATCAAACCAGATTGTCCCCTGCTAAAGAAAGATCGAAACAAAGGCAAGAAAGCAATGAAAGCTACATGGGATGATGATTCAAGTAGCTCAGATAGTGAAGCAAGCAATGAAGAATCAGCAAATCTCTGTCTTATGGCTAAAGATGACATTGAGGTAACAAATTTTGATAATATTGAAAATCCTTCATATGAAGAATTGCAAAATGTTTTAGAAGAGGTATACGAGGAATTTGAAAATTTGGGTATCAAATATACTGCTTTGAAAAAGAAAAATTCTTCTTTAACAAACGAAATTGATATTTTAAGAAAAGAAAATATTGTTTTGAAAGACGAAAATCTTGAGTTGAAGAAAAAGAAAACTGATTTAGAAAATATTGTTGAAAACTTTACGAATGGAAAAAGAAATTTTGAAAAACTTCTTGGTAGTCAAAGATGTGTTTTTGACAAGGTAGGATTGGGATATATGCCAAAACAAAAGTTCAAACCTTATAAAAACTTCTTTGATAATCCTTCTACATCAAAATCTCATATTCAAAATTCTTTTCATAATAAGTTTGTCAAAAAAGGATACTATTATAATCATTCAAGATTTTCATATATGTCACATGCTATTTGCAATTTTTGTAATAGAAATGGTTATAATTATCATGCTTGTCCTATTAGAATAAAACATACAATGACTATTAGGGCCATATGGGTACCTAAAAATCTTATTTCTTCTAATACTAATAAATAAAGGACCTAAAGAATTTGGGTACCAAGAAAAATCATTTTAATTGTTTTTATAGGTATGCATGAAGTTCTCTACAAGCAAAAACAAACGGTTTTATAAATGAAAAGGAATATGTTGAGCAACCTCCAGGTTTTCAAAATCATATTTCTCCAAATCATGTTTTCAAACTCACAAAAGCACTATATGGACTCAAACAAGCTCCTAGAGCATGGTACGAGAGATTTAGTAGTTTCTTGATTGAAAAAGGTTTTTCAATAGGAAAAATCGACACAACTATTTTCATTAAATACACAAATGATGATATTCTTTTGATTCAGATTTATGTTGATGATATAATATTCGGTGCTACTAATGAAAATATGTGTCAAGTTTTTGCTAAGACTATGCAGGATGAATTTGAAATGAGCATGATGGGAGAACTTACATTCTTTCTCGGATTGCAAATTAAGCAAGTAAAAAGTGGGACATTCATCAATCAATCAAAATATATTAAGGAATTGCTGAAAAAGTTTGGGATGGAAGGTGCTAAGGAAACTGGAACACCAATGAGCCAATCTACAAAACTTGATAAAGATGAATCCGGTAAGCCAGTTGACTCGAAGGTATATCGAGGTATGATTGGTAGCTTATTATATTTGACAGCCAGTAGACCAGATATTATGTTCAGTGTGTGTCTATGTGCACGTTTTCAATCATCTCAATTGCAGTTAAGCGCATTCTTAGATATCTTAGTGGTATAATTAACTTAGGGTTATGGTACCCTAGGGTTATGGTACCCTAAACACACATCTTTCGATCTAATCAGCTACACAGATGCAGATTATGCTGGTTGTAAAATAGATCGAAAAAGTACTAGTGGAGCATGTCACTTCTTAGGTCATGCATTAGTTTCCTGGTTTAGTAAAAAACAAAATTCTGTTGCATTATCTACTGCTGAGGCAGAATATGTTGCTGCGGGTAGTTGTTGTGCTCAAGTTCTTTACATGAAGCAACAACTTGAAGATTTTAAACTCATGTATAATCACATTCCAATCAAATGTGATAATACAAGTGCTATAAATCTTTCAAAGAACCCAATACAACATTCTAGAACTAAACATATTGAAATAAGATATCATTTTCTTCGAGATCATGTGCAAAAAGGCGATATAGTACTAGAGTTCACAAACACACACGATCAGTTAGCAGATATATTCACAAAACCTTTACCAGAAGATAGATTATCTATGATTAGAAGAGAAATAGGTATGATGCATATTATGAATATCTCTTAAAAGACAGATCAAAATTCATAAAAATAGATAGATTTTTCTTAAATACTTTTACATAAACTTGAGGTTCTTAGCCTCATGTTTGAGACGCTCATTCTCTTCATACAATATCATGTCATCCCTATTCATGGGAACTGGCAAGCGGAATGAAGAATCCAATAGAGATTTCAACTTTTTATTCTTCTGCCGAAGGATTCCTTCCCTTGTGTGAGACTCTTGAACAATTCGTTGAAGTACAACAATTTGTTCCTTAAGCTTTTCAACCTCATGGTTTTTGGCTTGAACCCGCTGGGAAAAAGCAACAATAGAGGATGAGTAGCGAGTTCCGAGACTCACCAAGTCGTAGATAGCATCGGAGTCTGACTTATTAGCCATACTATTATTTTCTTGCTGCAACATGGCACCAATGGTAGCTGCAGAAAGGACAGGAGATTGAGGTGTAGAATACCTCATGGATGCATCTAGAGGAATGTTAGAAGAATGAGCCATGGAGAGAAGAATTAAAAAACTTAAAGCGAGAATGTAGAAAGAATGCAGATGAGTTATAGAGATAAGAAGAAAACTTGATGCGGATTGGATGAACTTTAAGACTGCTTTTATAGAGATAGCATAAAGAACAAGACGAGCTATCATCCAAGTCAAAGAGTAATGTTTTTTTTCCGTTCGGTGAAAATGACATTTTTTAGAAACTCGGAGCCTTCAATCTCGTTTGTCAACAACATCAGGCGATTTTTTCAAATCTCCAGCCACACTTGTCGGGTCACGGACGGATCCAATTATTCTCTTTTTCAACTATCTACAGTGTATTTTAACGCACCGTTTTCTTCAGTCTATTTACTTGCTGCCGATCCTTTTTAATGATGCCAAAAGGGGGAGAAGTTTTAGACTAGAACATTAACATTGTTTAAATTGCTAAACTTGTTATATATGCTTGGAATTATATTTATATTTTTGCTTGAAAAACTAACGCACATTCTCAGGGGGAGCTTAAGTATTAATACAGGCTTCAGGTTCTATCAAGTATTTGTCATCATCAAAAAGGGGGAGATTGTTGAACCTAAGGTTTCAAGTTTTGTGTAATTATATATTTACACATGGATTTTGATGATAACAAATGAATTCAAAGAATGAAGGAGTCTCAAGCTCAATTTGTCCACACAATGGAGTCAAGCACATCAAGGAACCAAGCATGAGCAAGAAGGAAACAAGTTCACATTAAAGTCATAGAGAAATGTTGTAAATCTCTTAAAATTCGAAATTAGGATTAAGGCTCAAAAATTAATATTTTATCATAAAGCATTAAAATACATTTTCCACATGTGCATGAATATTTTGAAAATTAAATTTGAAAATTTTGAAAGATAATTGATTGTCATCTTTCACATGTGCATGCCATGATTAAAGGTTTGAACTTTGAAAATATTAAAGATGATTGATTGTCATCTTTCACATGTGCATGTTTTATTTGAATATTTTCAAAAGTGATTGATGTTTTTCTTGACTTATGCAAAAGGAAGATGCCTTTGTTTGAATATTTTGAAAAGTAAAGTGTGCTCCTTTTGTCATATGCAAAAAGTAAAAAATTAGGTTTGAAATTTTTGAAAAGCAAAGTGTGCTCCTTTTGTCATATGCAAAAAGTAAAAAGATTAGGTTTGAAATTTTTGAAAAGTGAATGATGATGTTTTTGACATGTGAATCTTTTTAAATTTGAATATGAAGTCTCATATGCCTATAAGTAGATCATTTGAGAGCTTCACATTCACAACACCAAGAGCATACAACTCTCATTCAAAGCTTTCATTCTCTCTTCTCTAAGTATTGAGCCTTAACCCTTATTCATTTTGAGAGATATAGTTTGTGCTTGTATTGTTCTTATTTCACTTATTGAGAAGTGTTTTCTGATATCTTACCCACTATCAATTCTTGTATCAGTAAAAGGGTGTGTACAACCCTTGTGCGTGTAGAAAGTGTTCTACACAGGGAATCGTTGAATCATCACGTGTAAGGTGATTGCAAAGTGTAGAGGGTGTTCTACACGGATCCTTTGTAGCGGTGTTGTTCAAAGGTGTAATAGGTTTCTATCTTCACCTGAAGAAGATTGAATAGTGAATTCGGGGATCCTCAAGGGGTAGCTTGAGGCGAGGACGTAGGCAGTGGGGCCGAACCTCGTTAACATACTGAGTTTGCTTCTCTCTTACCCTTACTCTTTATTTTTATTGCTGTCTCATATTTTGTTTATGTTTTATATTGTATATTTGATTTATAATTGTTATTTTTTTTAAATACAACTCAATTCACCCCCCCTCTTGTGTTAGTCATCTGGACAACAAAATACATAAATATTGTATAGTTATTTTAAAATAGAATAGATAATATTATTAAAAAATAATATTTTTTATGTAAGTTTTATATTTTTTTATTTTTTTAAAATGATTATACGACGCTTGCACAGTCACGATTGCAATTATTATTTTTCAAACACAAATACAAAACCACTGGAATTTTTTTCATAAAAATGCCCCTGCCACGTAAGTGTTAGTGCATCAATGGGTACACAGATTTTCCTATACCCAGAAAAACTTATATTAAAAATGGAGTTTTGTTAGATACAAGCAAGTCCGTATATCAATTCGCGCATCGATAATCTTTTTTATTTAAAAAAATATAAAACCATTTTTTAGTGAATAATAAAATCTCCTATCTCATGAAAATTATTTCCGTCTTCAATTTACATCATTTTATTAAACATATGCATTATATATCAATATCAGTATGCAAATTATTGCACGAACTCTGCTTGCAATAAGATTTTACATTTCCTTTTAGATTTTAATATATATAATTCTCTATTAGAATTTTTTATTTTATTTTAATATATAATTAGAAAAATATATTTTGAATTTTATAAAATATAGTATAATAAATAGGTCAAAATATAATAATATAAAAATATATTTTGGAAAAGTCAGAATATTTATGAGTTTTTAAATTAATAATAGATATTATTTATTTTTAATATATTCATAATATTTTCCACCCAATAATTAAAAATATTTTTCAATAATTGATAGAAC
Organism: Carya cathayensis; assembly: GCA_011037825.1. Classification (NCBI taxonomy): domain Eukaryota; kingdom Viridiplantae; phylum Streptophyta; class Magnoliopsida; order Fagales; family Juglandaceae; genus Carya; species Carya cathayensis. The sequence continues at coordinate 2,450,492 of QGSO01000175.1, forward strand.
TCATCATTTTATCAAATCTCCAAAAGGTTAAAATAATCTCATTTCATTTCATTATCCAAACACACACTTTTTTACGAATAATCTCATCTTATCTTAACTAAAAAATCACATTGTTATTTAAAATAACTCATTTCATCTCATTTGAATTGTGTAACCAAGTGAAACTAAGTTGCAATAAAATTTTTATAAAAATAAATTTATAAATTGACATAATTTGGTAAGATACATTAAATTATAAAATATTTATATTATAAAATAAATTTTATATTTTATATTAAGCTTTGGCTATTGATAAGTTTACTTTTGCATAACAACACTTCTCAATTTTAAATATACAAGTTTCGTTTAGGTAATTTGTCAAAAAATGAATTTTACCATAAAACATTAAAGAAGAAATCAGTATTTTTTGGTAGGGTATATTTTTATTAATAAAAAACTTGCAAGAAGCTTGCCACTAGCATTCTCTTCTAATTGTTTGCAAATTTAGATATGAATTTCACCGGCTTAAAAAGAATTGTTTTAAATTTTAATATTTGTAAAACTAATAACGAGTTATAAAGAATTAATGATTAAGAACCTCTATGCAATAACCTTAGTTTTTTTTTTATAATATTATCTCTTTATTTATAATAAAAAATAATTTTAATGTTAAAAAGATTAAAGATAATTATACTATTAATATTAAATATGTTACTTGAATTCTTATAAATTTTGAAGTCTCATTGAAATTATACGATGGCCTGTATTTCAGAGTTAAAATCTGAAATAAGCTTTCAAATACAAAACAATAATAAATAAATAAATAAAATATATTTTTTTCTGAAATTTTTGCATAAATGCTTATAAAATATTATTTATGAGCAACAAATAAATGAATTAGACTTAATATCTTATTGAAAAATAAATCTGTATCTCAAAATTCAAGATCAAGACTGGCTTTTAAACAAATCTTACAATGCTTAAAATCAAAGATTTCTCATCTTAATTACTAGCATTGTTGCTCCAAAACATCTCAAGCTAGGCAATAAATCAATAAGAATAATGATATGATTTATAAGTCTAAAATGTATTAAGGGCCTGTTTGGGATTGCGTTAAGAATCTTAAAAAATACTTAAATATTGTTAAAAGCTCTTTAATGAAAAAATTAAATTGTTTGGGAGTTACATATTAAAGCATTTTTAATCTCAAATAAGTTAAAAAGTACGTTAGAGGAAAAACAAATGTGTTTTTCTGAATAATACGGAACATAATTTGAATTTTAAAAAAACGGTCAATGGACGAAAATATCTATACAACTTTAAGATAATTACAACTTTCAAACTTTCAAGGATATGAATATAATCTTTACAAATTTAAATAATCATCATTTCTATCTCATAAATTACTTTTTTAATTTGTTTACAAATAAATGTAACATGTTTGAAAGTGCTTTAAACATATGGTTATCAAACAGTAAATAAATTTTTAATAGTAGAACTTATTACTTAAGTTATAAGCTATATTCCCAACCGCAACTCAAAATATGCACCAAATCTCGCACATATCTTTTATAAAAAAAAGTGTATCTCATCATGAAAAATGAAAAGAGAAAATCATTTTTTTTTATAGGGTTCACTTTTTTCATAAAAGATTTAAGCAAAACTCATATATAATTTGAGACTGGACCTTAGCATTACTCAAGCAAGACTCACAATAAGATCGAGCCGCAAATATTAAAAACCCTTTAATTATGCACAAAAATGGACCGCTAGCTCTCTTCATGCGAAGAAATGAACATAGAGCAATACGGCGGACTATATTAAAAAATCAACAACGTTTGCAACTTCGTTAATGTTGTATCTTTATTGATGAGTGCTACATCTATAAATAAATTACATAAAAGAAATATCATAAATCGACCTGATTTTATGTAATTCGTTAGATTTATTTTATAATTTAACAAATTATACCAAGTTATATTAATTTATAAGATTATTTTTATATAATTATTTATTGTAGTTATAGAATATTTGTCATCTTTATTTATAACTTTATGGATTGGTAGGCCGACGTACATTAGTCTGTACGACACAACACTTTAATGTATGCATCCACTCCAACTCTCTCACAAAAACTTACTGATCACGTTATTTATGAGCAGAGCAGCGTTTTAATTCCCTGCTACGTATCATCCTGCATCTATGCACGATGCATGCATGCAAAAGTCTATCGACGGATAAGGATACATATGATGACATTAAAGCGTTAATCTCATAGCGCTGTATCAATGGCCATGATATGCCAAATACGTACCATATTCGAAAAACAATTTTAGATCCCCATTTTCTAGTTGAATTCTAGGATTTAGATTGGAAAATAAATAGATACTTAAAGTAGATCTCATAATATATTTATAGATATCTGAATTTAATGCTATTTATATGTTTATATCTCTCACATTTTAAGCTCGGAAAAATCTAGTTACAAGAATAATTGTGCACTAATCTGTACATCAATTTAATGTGATTAGTCAAAAAGTAGATTTTATTGAAAACAATGTTAATTTAAATTTTAAGTTCACAAAATTTACATGACCTAAACTTAACATATAGTAGTATTGGGAAATGCAAAGCGGGCAATCGTTGGCTTTTTTTTTTATTATTATTTTACTTAATGATTAGATAAATATTTTTGATAATATTATAATTTTTTTAAAAAAATATATTTAAAAAATAAGAAAACAAATATGCACCACACAACTAGCAGTAACTCCAACTGCTGTAGGGCTACCCATTGCGTGCAAGTACTCACTCATTTACTCCCCAGCTGTATGAAGTGACACAAATTAAGTACAGGAAAATGATACATGGTTGCGTCGTTNATAAAGAAATCAGTATTGGTACGCAAATTAGTGCGTGACTTTACTTGTATGTAGCAAAACTCAATCAATATAATATTTTTAAATTTTTACATAAAATATAATAAACAATTCATTTTTTAAAAATCTTACTCACAATAATAATATTAAAAAATATTATTACAATAATATTTTATTTTATTGTAAACTTTCATCTCAATTTATTTTATCTCAATTCACTATCTAAACAATACTTAAAATTTCAAATAAAAAAATTTGTAAAAGCACATAAAACCCATGCGGGCGATTTGAAAAAAAAAAAACACTCATTTACTCCCCAGCTGTATGAAGTGACACAAATTAAGTACAGGAAAATGATACATGGTTGCGTCGTTTTGTTCTTTCAAACTTATCACTCCGGTATCTTAGGGTGAGTGTTGGGAGATGAGGTGATATGATTTATAAATAATAGTATAAAAAAATATTAAATAATAATAAAAAATAGTAAAAAATTAATGTTATAATGAGTAGTAATTGAGTGATTTAGTATCTAAAGGTAGCCTTAATTTATTTTTTACATAATAATTAATGAATTAACTATAAATGAAGTTACGTATTTTTTTAAAATATTTAAAGATGTTTTAAAAATGCTTAAAAAAAAAGGATAAAAAAAATACAATTGTACTAGTGATAATTTTGAGAAGACAAAATCATATGACTGATTAACAGTACCTTTAAGTATATACCGGTGACTAAGTTGGAAATGTCCATTTTCTTTCTAGGAAAATGCTACGTTATCTCTACAAATATACCGCTCAAAGTTACCGATAGTGTATTTATATGTCTTTTTAATACCACTAGTGCATTTATGTAATTTTTTAATTATCAGAATATATAAATATATATATATATATATAAATATATATATATATATATATATATATATATATATATATATATTTAAACCCAATCCAAGGCTTTTTTTACTCCCAAATATGCCCCAATCTTTTCATTTTTGAGTAAGGCTTTTCTTGCGTGTACGGCTTTTCTTGCACAATCTTTTCATTTTTTGTGTAGAACTTCAGAAGGTCATCAGCTTCTCTCCTCTCGGTTTCTTTTGTTCACGATTTATCTTCTTCTGCTCATCACCCTTTATGCAATTGCTACCACCTCCCCTTGCCGCCATCATGTGCCAGCATAGAAGTCATCACGGGTAATCTCTCTCACCCAAATACTCATTTTTCTCGTATATTTCTCTCTCCCACTCTTGAATATTTTTACTATTTTTAGCAAAAATTTGATGGCTTAATTAATGTTTAATCTAGGTTTGATTATGGGTTTCTATTGTTAGCTAGTACTTTCATTGTGGTGATATTAATTAGTAAAAAAAAAGTTCATTTTTTGCCCTTAACATGATTCATTAATAAATTAACAAAAATACATTGCTATAAACATAAAGATATTATACAAAATAAACTCATAAACTGATATGGATTTTATGAAATCTGTTAGATCTACTTTATAATAAAAGTAACTTTATAATCTGATGTACTACATCAAGCTACATTAATTTGTGAGTTTATTTTTATACAATTATTATGTGACTAAAATATTTTTCTTTTGAAACATTTATAGCTAGGATAGATCATAAAAGTAGAAAAGGAAACCTAACAAGTTAGTCCATTCAGAAAATAATTAATTAAAAGCTAGCAATTATATAATGTTCAAAATTAAAAAGAGTTAATTACTATATATATACACAATTGATAAGGTTTATAAACCTGACCCACTAAAGGTGATCATCAAGCTCTAATTTAGACTTTCAAATGCTAACAACTTTAAAGATCAATCAAAAGAGAAATTAAAACAAAGTTACACTCTTTATGCCATTCATGGAAGTTTTGGGACCATCATGCATGGTCATGCATGATTCATGACCTATTAATTTCTACCAATATAAAATAAAGTTTCATCCTCCCCTCATCGTCTCATTTAATACAAATCCTTATGAACCCTCCACCATCCTGTCTATGATAAATGCAAGGTCACCAAATTGTGGACAAGACTACTTTATTAATTTGAGATATATATATTTCGTACACTGTCATCCACAGCACAACAGTTGTGTTATCTTATCTTATTCTCTAAAAAAAAATTGAAGTAACTTTTGGATTTCCATCGCCTGTTCAGCACAGTTTAGCACTATAGTAATAAAAAGCATTTCGGTCATCTTCGGGTGGAAAAATAAGGAAAAATAATATTAATTTTGTTATGTAAAAATAAAATTACTTATTAATTTATGTATTAATATTAATTTTATATATTTAAAATTTAAATTCATATTATTTTTAATAAAATTTTATTTTTAACCAATCATATTAGATTAGTTATATACATATTAAAGTATAGCTATAATTGTAATTAGATTTTTTAAAATGATTTTAGAAGAAAACAGGCAAGTATTTTTTTTTATCATTGATGTGACATAATTTGATTAATAAAATAGATTTAAAATTGTGAATATTGAAAATCAAATCTTGATATATAATTAGTGTTGATGATGTGTTCTCCACACCGTATTGCAAGCGGAATGATTCATATTAAAATCTAGAAAGTGTTAGGTCTAAACAAGATTATACAAAAAAATTTAATTTATAAATTGACGTAAATTAATATAAAATATTAGATAAATTTTATAATAAAAATAATTTTATATTTTGACATCTCATATTAAATCACGTTATCTTAAGATTTTCTAATCTTGAACACCGATATAATATAAAGAATGTTACTTTTCATCCAAGATCGCATCGTTCTTAATCATGTGATATCTTATATTTTAACTGATTTCTTATATTAATCACTTAAATAACATTCACTTAAATATTAATTTTTAAAAAAGAAACTCAACTGAACAGTCTAAAAGGAAATCAGGCCTTTCATGCACGTACGTACAGTACTCCATGCCAGCATCCCGCTCGGATTTCATCAGCTAGCGTTCGAATACTGTGTCACCTTTTCACTGGAGGGTTCGCATGCAAACCCCTTTTCTCCCCCAACTTCACTTTAATGCTGTCTTCCATTATCCGCCGTTGTCTTTATCTACCTCCCCAACAGCAATGCTGACGTGATTTAGTGACCTTCATTTCTTTCTGAATCTATATATAAATATCATATAAAAAAACCCAAATCCCTCACTCTTCTCCCTGAGCTCTCTGCTCTGCGACAAATCAGATATGGCCAATTCTAATAACCAGCCTTTTTTCTGCAGTTTCTTCTTCGCCATTTTCGTCGCCCTAGCTGTTTCTTTACTTCCCTTGGCTCTCTCCCGTGGCTTAACGGAGGAAGCTACACACGCATTCCTCGACGTGTCGGCCTCGCTGAAACAAGCCCAAGCAGTCCTCAGCCTCGACCCTGAAACGGCTCAACCCTTTGGCCAACATGATGAAGACATGCAGCAACAAACTTTCGCTAACTCCTCGTCTTTCTCGGTTCAGCTTCACCCACGAGACTTTCTACTCAAGACCTCATATAAAGACTACAAGAGCCTCGTTTTTTCTCGACTCGAGCGCGACTCGGCCCGAGTCAGATCGCTCACCACCAAGCTCCAGGTATCCCTCGACGGCGTGAGTGAGTCGGATCTTGAACCCATGAAGACGGAGCTTCGCCCTGAGGACCTGTCCACTCCGATCGTGTCCGGGACGAGCCAGGGTAGCGGCGAGTACTTCTCGCGCGTGGGTGTGGGAAGCCCGCCCAAGCCCTTCTACATGGTCCTCGACACCGGTAGTGACATCAACTGGCTCCAATGCCAGCCCTGTTCGGACTGCTACCAGCAATCCGACCCGATATTCAACCCGAGCTCATCTTCCTCCTACAAGACCCTCCCCTGCACCTCCCAGCAATGCGGGTCCCTCGAGAACCCAGGGTGTAGCACGGGCAAGTGTCAATATCAGGTATCCTACGGCGACGGATCGTACACGGTCGGTGACTTCGTAACGGAGACGTTGTCGTTCGGAAATACTGGATCGGCAAACGGCATCGCTCTGGGTTGCGGCCACCAAAACGAGGGTTTGTTCGTTGGGGCGGCCGGATTACTGGGGCTGGGTGCAGGCAAACTTTCGCTTCTCTCCCAGATCAAAGCGTCTTCGTTCTCTTACTGCCTTGTGGACCGTAACTCGGGCAGGTCCTCGACGCTAGAGTTCAACTCAGCCCCACCCTCCGACTCGGTCACGACCCCTCTACTCCGAAACCAGAAAATCGGTACGTTCTACTACGTCGGACTCATCGGACTAAGCGTCGGAGGACAGCCCGTCTCGATCCCGTCCTCCGCATTCCAATTCGACGCAGCAGGAAACGGCGGGATCATCATCGACTCCGGGACCGCCATAACTCGTCTACAGACGGGGGCCTACAACGCTCTCCGCGACGCGTTCGTGCAGCTGACTCGGCACTTACCGTCCACAAGCGGCTTGTCTCTGTTCGACACTTGTTACGATCTTTCTTCCATGACATCCGTGAGAGTACCAACGGTGTCATTCCGGCTCGCGGACGGGAAGTCGCTACAGCTACCGGCAAAGAATTATCTGATCCCGGTCGACTCATCCGGAACCTTCTGTTTCGCCTTCGCTGCTACGAGGTCGTCTTTGTCAATCATCGGGAATGTGCAGCAGCAGGGGACACGGGTCAATTTCGATTTGGCAGGGTCGCGGGTCGGGTTCTCACCCAATAAATGTTAGTTAGGTATTTGTAAAAAAAAATCCAGTAATTTACCTTTCTATCCCTAGAAAATGAGCTGTTAAACTGGATTTTATTAGACTGTAATATTATGTATCAAAAAGGCAGGGTAGTGGCTGAAAGTGGGTCCCATCTAAATAAATTACAAAGTAAATTATGCGGACTCAGCTCAGCTGGTGTGGTGTGGCTCATAATTCATAATTATTCATAATTTTACTTTTATTAATTAAATGGGTGGGTCTACACCCACGGGGGCTCCCGAGGCGGCCCCGTGAGGCCTTTTTTTTTTCTTTTTTTTTTTAAATATTAGTAAAAATGATATTTTTTATTTTAATATTTTATTACTTTTAGTCATTCGGATTGATGTATCGTATTTGAAGTGATCTGTAATTTGAGTTAGTAATATAAAAATATTTAAATTAATGTTATATATAATCGTAAAATACGTAAATATTATATAATTATTTTTTAAAAAAATATAATTTATTATTAAAAAATTAATTTATTATATTGTTGTATTTGATTTTTTAATTTTTTATTTATTTAATAATTAAAGAAGTGATTATTATTCAAATTATATATATTTTTTTATTTTTCTTTAATGGCTAAGAATCTTAAAAAATTATCTAAAGGAAAATAATAAAAAAATTCTTACAATCTTGAATGGTAATAAATGGATGGTACAGTAGTAACGTATCACTGTCCAAAAAATAAAGAAAAAGTCTAAACTCAGTCACTGGGGTGCAGGCCCCGCGCACGACTGCCTACGTGGCTTTAATCAAACGCGGCGTTTAGCCGCTGGGATGAGTAAGAATGAAAAAATCGCATGCCATGAAATGGTGAGTTTCTTCTTCCTAATTCCCCTCCCCGCTCCTCTGCTCGAATTTTTCCATTCCCAGTCCATTTTACAAAGCATTACTATGACTTCCTACCCACCTTCCAAGCAATTAAAAATGGCAGACTTCTGTTTCTCCCTGTGTTGTAATCCTTCGATTCTTCTCTAATTAATTTGGTAAAAAAACGTCCACAATAGTTTCTTTGCCAATTTTCCTCGCCACGCGACATGTTGCCGGCAAGTATCGAACATGGGTCCCTGTGAATGGGGAAAAGCAGCACAGTGAAAATGGCAAAATATCGAACACAAAATACACCATAGCCCAGGAAAATAAGCAAAGCATACTATTCCTGTAGTTTCAAAAGCATTATTTTTCTCCAACAAAAACCCTTGGCCTTTTACTTGAATCTACCCAATGGAAATAAGCTTTGAAATTTTCTGGCTTTCATTTTCCCCATAACGGAAATTAGATCTTAGTACCATTCTCTAAGTTAAGTATTGAAACATTTTCAAAGTACCCTTACATCCACAGTCCCAAAGTCTGTCATGTTGGAAAATAAAAGATTTTGCAAAGTACCCTTACCTGGTTCACCGCCGAGGAATGAAGTGGGTAACGGCTGAGCCCAGTCACAGAGTCCAAATGCCGATTTGAGAGACAAGAAGAGAGATGAGAGCTGGTAATGTGAGTGAGGAAGAGACATGTGTATGCTTGTTTCTGGGAGAGAGAGGTAGCGAGTTGTCACTTGTTTCTTCTTCCTCTATTTGCTCTTTTTATTTTTATATTATTTTTTAATATAACTGCTTACGCCACGTCAGTGTCGTGCACAATGACTCCGCATGCTATGCCTGTATATAGCAAAGCCCAAAAATAAATAACTCTATTTTAAGACGGGGGGAGTAATATTTATGACTGGACAGACATACGTTGTAAATGGCCTGCTGCATGTGTGAGACGTGGCTTAGATGGACGTTGGCAATTATAGATTTTGGGGGATGTCGTTTTGTGCATTATTCTCGATGGATGTGTTTGTCTCTTCTTTTAGCTTTTGATATATCTAGAATTACTCTCGAACAAAAGATAATGAGTGAAAACTTCAATTAATTCATTTAAGTGTAATTTTTCAAATATTTTTCTAACATTTTTTGAATCTTTCTATAATTTAATTTCTAAATATTATTTAAAAACAAAAAAATCTTTATTTCAAAATTTTAAATTTTTTTTTTATATATGTAATCATTACCTAAATAATGAAATCAATATAACTTTTACAAACTCCATAATAAAAAAATAATTTTAAGAAATTATATTAAAGTAATTTCTCAACTTTAACTATCAATTTTCATAAACTTCAATACAATATTTATTTTTAAAAAATCTTTATTCAAAATTTTCTTTCATCTTTCCCAAAACCCAATCTCAAACAAATTCTTAAGATTCTCAAATATTTCCGGACATTTTTTGGTCCAAGTCTTGCTTTTTCAACTAAAGAACAATTATTCATGAAGTACTTGTTCTAAACTATACCAAGATAAAATATTATAACAATATTTATATTTAAAACTAATTTTTTTGTCCTATCTTTGTGACCTTTCTATGATGTTAGTGGTAATTAAGGTTGTGTTTGAATACTGAGGTGATCTCAAATACTCTATGAATAGTTCACCTCCCAAACCAACCCTTAATTCATGAAGTACTTATTCTAAACTATACGTAAAAATTTACTAGTGGTAACTAGTTTAAATTAAAAAAAAAATACACTGGAAATACTTTTAAGAGCATATTTGGAGAACACCCAAGCATTTTCCGAAAACAGAAAAACCAGAGACAGATCATCATGGTACGTAGGTGAAGGCACATAGAATATGGAATAATAGTTGTTTTGAAGTGCTTAAAAAATAGTAAAAAGATCCTTTTTCCTGCCAAAACTTGAACCCTGATCAACATGTTCTTAACCATGCAAATGGCGCATGTGCATCTCCATAAACCCTACATTGTATGTTGGGTACTGAATATTAGATTCCCTTTGTTTCTTTTACCAAATAAACAAATATCATTTTCAAAATGATGATAGATTAGGATTTATTAAAGTTATTGGACATTTGAATTTAGGGTCTCGAATAAGAAAGATAGATACATAAAATAAGTTATATATAGAATATTTATACATTAAGAATCTGATGTCGTCCAAGTCTCCAAAAGAATTGCATAGACAACAATAAATATTGTAAGATCTACTTCACGTGTCTTTCTATCGCTACTCTAGATCTTTTACTCCGAATAGAAGCTTTAAGGAATATGAAATCTTGGAATTATTTCTCTTCCCGCTACTTAATTGTTTGGTTATAGCTTTCATTACATGAACGGTAGTCAATGGTTTTATATTGGAACTAGCTCTATGAGAATAATGTGACCATGGACTTGATTTAGATGCAATTATAAATATATTTTGATTAAAGTCTTGAGGGCCTCAAATTGGAGAGAGAAAGATATATAAAATGGATTATTATTCACGAGTGTAGGAATTTTATTTAAATTCTATGTCTCGCATACCTATATATAATGAGTTTAGATTAACTTAATCTTATTACTTAATTTAATGAGTCATAGTGGGACTAGAATACTTTTATATCTAATCACAGTGGGACACAAAGTCTCTGGACTTCTTGGTGGCCAGAAATCTATAAATAGTACTGAGGGATTAAAGGTTATCACATATAACATTATTGTACCTTTAGTTTTCGAGAGATACTTTGAGGCTAAGTTGCTAGGTTGATCATTTTCTTATAATTAGGTCAAATTTTTTGCCGAATTGATATGGAGAAATTTACGTCTTTTAATTATTATTATATTATTGGTAGTGATAAGAGAAAATTAAAAATCTAATTATTAATGTTTATGTTAAAATATCTAACAACGAGAGCTTTTTTCAACATATTCTTTGTATGTCGTGGAAACTTCACGTGCACACAAATATATATTAGATATATCTCGTGATCTAACATATAACTGGGTCCATTCTAATAGGAATTGAATCAAAGTCAAAACCTGCTACCAAAACTTTTCATATTCTATGTATGATATAGATGATCTGATCCACAAGATCATGTTTAGAGGTCTTTATCTCAAGAGGAAGCAAACTATTTCACAATGTCTTTTCAGTTAGCATTTTAGGATGATTTTTTTCTTAAAGTTGTTGAAACAGAGAACAGAGAGCATATAGGATAACAATAGTCGTTGCATTTTAACAATTTACCCTTTTTCTTTTGTAGTTCATGACAAAGTAGTTGGTGCTGAAATCCGTGCTTTGTGTTTCATTTTCAGTGGGACCAGTCAAATTGTGGAAAAAGCCAATCCCATCAGCATTGTGTCCTTAGACAGCAATTATACAGAGTGAATTGAACATGAATGTCCTTTTACCAAACAATTAGTACCAAGTTGTATGGACTTTTGCTGTCTCCATGAATGTCTTTTCCATGAATGTCTTTTTGACCAATTCCAAACATGAAATACTCAATTTCAGTTCTTACTATCTTCATTAAGAAGAAATTACACATTGACTTGAATAATAAAAAATACATAGATTTACAATCTTCTGCAGGCAACTCACTTCTTTAATTAGTTGGGACATGAGAATTAGGCCTATACACTACAAATGTTTTGCATAAGTTATGAGCCAACACGAAAACTACAACTTGCAAAATCAAATTAAGAATGGGGCATTCCGAGAATCAAACTCGGGACCTCTCGCACCCAAAGCGAGAATCATACCACTAGACCAAATGCCCTCTCTGTGTTTCTAAGATTCAATGAATTTCATACTTCAACAGAGAACCTCCTTGGCAATTCTCATAACAAAGTCAGATAAATTCTTGACACATATTCCTTGGGAAGGCTGGTTGCAGCTTCATTGACAGTAAAAATAAGTTTTTCCTGGATGCAAATTTGGACTTACTGTTGTCATTGACTCGTTGTAAGGTGGAAAACTTATCTTTTCTCATGTTCTCTTGCATTTCTTTGGATATTTGCATTACGTTAATTCTGATTAACTCAGCCGCATATGAGGTCAATTTGCACAACAATTTGTGCTGCATGCATCTCAATGCATACATATCATCAATCAGAAAATTACTGTCTCCTTTTACCGGACAACAGACATATCATCAATGCAAACACCACTAATGTTACAATTTATATGCAATAACACTCAATTACAGTCTCCTCCAGAATTCCATTCTAAAGTTGTTTCTTTGTGCTGGGAAAGATTTCCACCTATTTCAAAAACTTGCATATTCTACAATTTGACAGTCTCAAAATTCTGTACCAGTAGGAAGATGTTGGGCTACAGAAAGCGCCACTGGAGACGACCAACATAGCCTTTGAGGTTGGGCTCAAAGATTTCCTTGCCTGTGGCTTCTCATCGTTTAGGTCTCTCTATTCTAGTTTCTAGTAAATAGAGTGCTGTTATGGTCACGCTCAAGCAGTAAGACTACCTCCGGTTGCTCATTCTTACCTGTATTCAGCCAAAAAAAAAAAAAAGAGAATAATAACATGACCTTTTAGGACCTTAACCCTTTTATTTACACCAAAGGAACAATGAAGAAAAAAAAGGAAAGGAGAAAGCACAGAGTGAGTCATAATAAACACAACAAGTACGTGTTCAGCTTTCAAGTCCTTCGTAATCAGTATGTATGGTAAGTGTACATAAATTAATAATCCTTATCGTAATTGGTACCAGGGGGTGTAAATTGGTATAATTGATCTGGTCCGGTTCGGGGAGTTACGAAATAAGAATTTCTGTCCACACTTTTCCGGACTGAGACTGGATAGATTACTCTTATAGATTGGACCGGAGTATTAGATATCCGTCTGGTCAGTCCATTCGATCTGGGCAAGTGTAAAATGAGTAAAACATATAAAAAGCACAAAATCATTTCTAATGTGTATTTTGACTATTTTTGGCCTATCAATACAAAAAAGTCAACAATATTTACACTTTTTAATATCAATTATTTATCTTTATTTGTACCTTTTGTAATTAAAAATAGCCTAAAAAGGTTGAAACATTATCAAAATTATCCATATCTATTCACAAGAATTAGCAATCATCATAATAATGTTCAAAACACACAATAGAGAAAATGAAATTAAAAAATATAATATCATCCTAACTCCAAATACATATGGTCAATTAGGAGTGTGCAAATTTTTGAAGATTCTCATTCTGACCAACACCCGCTTCGATTCCGATTGCGACAAAGTCGTAGTGTTTGGAAATCGGAGTCGAAATCGGAACTACTCCTATTCCGTAAACAGTTTTCAGAGTCAGAGCTGGAATCCAGTGGGCCTCCGACTTCCGAATAAATCTATTTAACTTATACTTTTTATGATTTCTTAGATATAATTGTAAACCCTAGCATAATTGCCGATAATAGATGGAATATGGATAATGATAAGTTGATAACGAAACCTCCTTTAATCTTTATTAGTGATAAATGGTAATCAAATTCTATTTTTACCATGCTCAATTTTTTGAATCAATTTTTTTGTTCTTTTTATTGATTGAGAACTTTTTATCTTAATTTCAGGTATGACTAACGACCAAGTACGGTGTTGCATATAATGTTTTTTCTTTTAGTTTAATCAATATCTTTCTTCTTATGGACTGTTTGAAAAAGACCCTTTTTTTTTTCCTATTATCAATGTTTGAACCATTATATATGACTTTTTGAATGATGAATTTATATTAATTATATTATTATTTTTATTTAGGGTTCGGAATGGGCCCAATTGGACCCATTTGAAAGTTGAAATTTCGAACGAAGTTGAAGTCCAAATTCTGTTCGGAGTCAGAGTCGAAGTCGGAATGGTTTTTGGGCTTCGCTCAGGTCGGAGTCTGAAGGCACTGTTTTGACTTTGATGGAGTCGGAGCACAAGCCTATGGTCAATAGTGATAGGTTAGATAAAAATTATATAATTACTATATAAAATGATATATATAAAATAATTTAAAAAATTATATAGATACTTCAGTCGGTTCGATCCAAAAAAACCATACTTTGGATTGGAACGAAAACCAAAATTCTAATTTATATATGAACCATTCGGTGCGGTTGGAGTTTCCTGTCTGGACAAAATAACTTACACGCCTAATTGGTACAGTTCCTGGTGGCCAAGCATCATGTCCGTTGTTTGTTGTAGAAGAATACACCTTTAGTGAATGTAAACGAGTTGAATTCGAGCGAGTAATGATTAGTAAAGATCACTTATTTGTTTAATTCTTATTTGAATACAAGATGAGTTCGAGTTTTTTATCGAGTTGTATTTTATGTTTACAAAAAACTCATTTATATTCAAGCTTGTTCACGAGCTGTCTCATTTAAATAATATAAATTATTTATATTTTACTTTATAACTTTAGCTACAAATCTTGACTTTTTGTTAATACCTTTATAAAATTTATATATACATATATCAATGATTAGAGTCATAAGGAACCAAGTAACATGTTAAATATTATGAACATGATTTTCTCTAATCTATTTAAATATTTTCATTATAAATATAAAAATAATATTAGAAAAAATAATAAATGAAAAACTACTGAGTTTATATGAGCTTATACGAATCAAGCTGTATTGTTTACGAGTTATATTGATTAATAATTAATCATAATTTTATATTTACAAACAATTCATTTAATAAACAAATCAAGCTAAATTTGAGCTTGGCCAAACTGGTCCTGAGCCTTTTTTTTTTCCCAGCAAGCAAATATTTCATAAATAAACTAAGAGATTACAATGATATGAGATTTTGTTTGGGGGGGGGGGGGGGGGGGGGGGGGGGGAAGTCCCTAACAATCTTCCCCAAACAAACAAAAATAGCACTAAAATGAGAATAAAAGCAGGTTATCTCACTAAAAGATTGGCTCCAACCCAATCCCACATGGGGATGCTGCTTTAAAGTGGTTTTAACATAATCTGATAAACAGACTATAAACCTACAACTAAAAGTTGTAGTTGAGAGTAGTGCGCTACATTTTGCTGATCTAGTCCAACTGTAGGAGATTATCACGATCACATTGTCTTGATCACGGGTTAGAGAAAACAGTAACATGCAATTAAATAGAAATATGTAATTAAATACCATCGCAAGTAAGGTGACGTGACCACCTGGGTTTCGGTTCGGGTGCTTGAGTATATCCAGGCTAGTAAATGGGTGAAATTGGATTTGAAACCTGAAAATCTGGGTAACGGGATGCATCCAAATTTATTTTCTTTTATAAAATTTATATTTTTTTTCAAGAAGTTGTCACGTTAAAAAGCATAATACTAATACATTGAACATTGTTCATAATAATAAAATATATCAAAAATGAAAAACTAAATTTTATGAAAATAATAACTAAGGCCTCGTTTTGATGATGAGATGAGAAATTTGTAAATAGATTTCGTCTATTCACGAGCAACTATAATGATCAGAGATTTTTTCTAATTGTAACTGAGTGGCCTAGACATTTGCAATACTTCCACATGACAGCTTTAGAAGAGGAATGAGAAGTGGAACATCCAAACAAACTTCCAAACGTAGATCAGGAAGTAGGTGATGAAGAGGTAGCAGCAACAAAAGAATCAACAGATTATGGCTTTATGGTGGAGTGTCGGTTTTCCTCATAAATGAGTTTAGCAACAACATCCTCTATAGAAGGAAGTGGTGTGCGATGCAAGAAAGATGATCAAGTTGGCTCAAAATCCTCATGAAACGCCATTATGAAATGCATAAACTTTCGGCGATCACGATATGCCATGAACAACTCAAGATCCTCATAGCATTTAGTTGAGGATCCGTTGCAGACATTTGTTCCCATATATTAGTAATAGAATGACTTGGTTCTTGGCACATCTGATAAGCTTAGTCTCAAGTTGAAACTGTAAAGAAGCATCATGAATACAATTGTAGCATTTAGCAAGAAAATTTCATGCAACTTTGGTGTTACTAAGTTTTGGAAGCATACTATGAATGGACGGAATTGAAGTGTTAATAAACCAATAAAGAATTTTATAATGCATGTTATCCTAATCTTCAAGATGACATGCAAAAACTTCTATAATTTCACCATTATGTTGCTTAGGATGAGAAAGGTCACCAAATATAGAATGCAATGATTTGCCGCCTTGACAAAAAATTCCATATTTTGAGTCCACATATGTAGTTAGATCCATACAATAGGGCTGAGCACCGCCTGTTCGGAGTCGGAATTGTGGTCCTCCGACTCTGACTCTGACTTTGTCAGAGGCCGAATCCGACCTCCAACTCCGACTCCTGTTGCAAGTGACTCCGCTTCGACTTCACTTCGACTCCGACTTCTCGGAGCAGAGTTGGAGTTGGGCATTTTTGTTGGGCTTTTTTTTAGACTTTTTTCCTTAACCCAGTTAACATTTCAATTTTACAATTTGGGACTCTAATTGGATTTGGGCTTCTACAACAATTTTTATTTTAAAATATAATTCGAGATTTCTAATTTATCTAACCAAAATTATTAACACAATGAAGATCCTTACTCCTTAGAACCTGATACACACTTTAAATCCATCACACTAGAAAATAAAACTAAATTCAAAATCCATCTCTCTAAAAATAAAACTAAATTCAGAATCCATCACACTATAAAATAAAACTAAATTCAAACACGTAACCAAAATTAAAAACTTAATTAAAACTAAATACAAACATTAAAAATACATAACCAAAATTACAATCGAAAATCATTAATTCAAAATTACAAATTAAAAATACATAACCAAAAATTACAAACTAAAATAATTCATACAAAATTACAAGTTAAAAAAACACCACCAAATCTAGCATCCCTATGCTATTGCCATTTCAACAACAACAACAAACAAAATAACACAAAGCCAAAAACACCCATCATTTAACCCGTCCAGATTCCATCATCTATCATCACAAATTATCCAACCAACTCATGTCTCGTCATCCATCAACAAGTTCAAATTCCATCAATAAGTTACAACTTACAACTTGCAATAATAGAACCAATACAAATACATAACCAAAATTACAATCGAAAATCATTCATTCAAAATTACAAATTAAAAATACATAAACAAAAATTACAAACTAAAATAATTCATACAAAATTACAAGTTAAAAAAACACCACCAAATCTAGCATCCCTATGCTATTGCCATTTCAACAACAACAACAAACAAAATAACACAAAGCCAAAAACACCCATCATTTAACCCGTCCAGATTCCATCATCTATCATCACAAATTATCCAACCAACTCATGTCTCGTCATCCATCAACAAGTTCAAATTCCATCAATAAGTTACAACTTACAACTTGCAATAATAGAACCAATACAAATACATAACCAAAATTACAATCGAAAATCATTCATTCAAAATTACAAATTAAAAATACATAAACAAAAATTACAAACTAAAATAATTCATACAAAATTACAAGTTAAAAAAACACCACCAAATCTAGCATCCCCATGCTATTGTCATTTCAACAACAACAACAAACAAAATAACACAAAGCCAAAAACACCCATCATTTAACCCGTCTAGATTCCATCATATATCATCACAAATTATCCAACCAACTCATGTCTCATCATCCATCAACAAGTTCTAATTCCATCAATAAGTTATAACTTACAACTTGCAATAATAGAACCAATACAAATTACAACAAATGTCATTTTCTAACTTGTGCCTGAAAAAAAAAGAACAAAATTAGTAAGGAAATAAGATACCATATAAATTTATAAAAATAAAGAAAGCAAAATTGAAATAAGATACCATAAATAAGATTGTCAATTATCTTCACGAAATATGCTGGCCATAGAATTGGCTAATTCTACATTAAGATGCTCAAGTATAGGAGATTAGTATTATAAAATGTCAATAGCGGAATCGTTAGAGGTAGCATTATCCACCATAATTGTGAGGATTTTGTCAATGCCCTAATCAAGCAAACACTCCTCCAACTCCCTCCCAATCGTTGCCCCCTTATGGTCGCTAATCCGAACAAATGAAATGATCCGCTTATGCAACTTCCAATTACTATCAATGAAGTGAGCGGTCACACACATATAATTAATATTTTGGATAGAAGTCCAAGTGTCGGTGGTCAGGCACACTTTTTGTTTGATGGTCAAAAATATTTTCTTCAAGCTATCATTCTCTCTCAAGAATAGCCTCATACAATCACACATTACGGTAAATCAAGAAGGAATAGGAAAGCTTGGATCAAGTGATTTAAAAAATTCCCGAAACCCTTCTCCCTCAACACATCTAAATAGTAGCTCATCCACTATCACCATCCTAGCAAAGGTAGCCTGGATTTTTTTCTCATTATATTTGGCCATCCCTAAGGTCTTCTCCCCTTCCCCTCCTTCACTTCTTGCTTCCGGGATAAAGAATGTTTGATTCTTGTCCAAATTACTCTTACGATTTTTGGAGCAAAGTTGAATGTGTGTTTTCATGGCCGAAGTGCCTTGCCTTTTGGGATGGCATTTCCATTGCTTATGACAATGATTACAAGTAGCTACAAGCTCTTCAGGATCACAATTGGATACTCTTGTGAAGTGGGACCATACCTCAGACCTATTATTAGGATTTCTACTACCAGGTGGAGGGTGAGGGTAGAATGGAAGGCACTAGGAGTGCCTACCGAAGAGTCTATTGGTCTGCTAGACTCATCAACTATTGGACTGGGAGCATCAATCGGTTGTTCTGGGGCTGGGATGCCAGGACAAGATGCACCTGTGGATGTAGGAGTATTTGTGCCTTCCATATCCATGATTTAATAACTAGAATTGTAGAACACAACAAACAAGATTTTTTTTTTGATAAGTGAACACAACAAACAAGATAAACATAAATAAGATAAATTCATGAAATAAAACCAGAAAACTAGAGCCCTAATTGTTAAGTAGATATGATTTTTGCTCATATTGGGCAGAAACTTCTTTCCCATTTCCATTTGTATTTTTGCTTGTTTATTTTCTGTATAGATCAAGTTTCATAATAACTGGGTTATTTTTGCTCATACAGCTACTATATATATTGTAATTAATTATAACTAATGTCTTTCAAAGCGTGGGCCCAATTACTTGTTTTACATATATATGTTATTAGCTAGCTAGATTGCTCAATGTATGTATAGATATGATCGTCTTTGTAGCTAGATTGCTCAAGAAAAGTTTCCAAACATCTACTTCTATGGACAAGTTTACTTTGGTTGACCTTTTTATCATCATTGGCTTCTAGTATTTGTTCATAAGTAAAGAAGGAAACAAATGGCAGACAACCATGTCCCCTCTCATTCTCCTCACTTCTAGTATAATAGTTAAAGTCAAAAGATTTTATTGGTTAGGACTCGAGGCAAGATTAGTAGAAAAACTTAAAGCAAAAGAGGTGTAGCTTTGTGTGCTAGGATCCAAGTGTAAAGATTAGGCCTATATCTTAAAGAAACAGGCATTAATCAATGAAATATTAATATATATTATACACACACATATAAATCTTACAGCTTACGACACACACACATGTATTATATGTATGTAATTACCCATCACGTACTAGCTAGCTATAGCTAGGATAAAATACACTGAGCATGCATATTAATTAAAGTTGATTATTTCAATGATGTATCCAGCTTCAAGTCAAATTCAAAATATTAGTACTGCAGTTAATTGCTAGCTAGCTAATGATTCAGAAACTTTTTATCTTCTACAAAGTTGCAAATTTAAAAGATGTAAACCACGCATGCATCACTGCCCTCTATATATTATAAAATTGCCGCCCCCCACCCAGAACTCGAAGTAAAATTTCTGTGCTCTGTTTATATGACTAATCGAACTCGAAGTAATTATATTACCAAGATCTGTGCTCTATTTATATCCGTTTGACCTCTACAATCCACAAATCCCATGGTGAGTTTTCAGATGAATGAACTTTAACAGATCTTTAAAAAAACAAGAGAAATTTAAAAGATGTACAAACATTGATTTCAGAGAGAGAGAGAGAGAGAGAGAGAGAGAGATGACCAGAGAATCGGAGGCTGGGCCTGGGCTGCGACTGAGATCAGGCGCCGTTTCATGGGGCCTTTGAGTGAACTGTGAGAGGAATTAGGAGTGAGCTTAAGCTAGGGTTCCTGGAGCAAGTGAGGGAATTGAGGGACTGACTACTGAGGGTCGGGGGTTGGGGGAGGGGGGAAATTAAAATGACTCCAAAAAAGGCGCCGTTTTTGTTAATTTCTAATTTATTATGTTTTTCTGACCAAATCAAATTTTAATTTTGTTTTAATACTATATATATATATTAACTATACTATTATATATAATATAACTATATATTATGTAAGTATAACTATATAGATTATATAAGTATAAATATATATAGTCTAATAGTATACAATATATATATAGTTATATAGTATATTATATATATATATAAACTATACTATATATATAATATTATAATATATACTATAAAATATAATATAGTTTATATATATAGTCTAAAATTATACTAGTAAAGTGTTGAATCTAAGGTTTCAAGTTTCGTGTAATTATAAATCTACACATGGATTTTGATGATAACAAATGAATTCAAAGAATAAAAGAGTCTCAAACTCAAGTTGTCCACACAATGGAGTCAAGTACATCAAGAAACCAAGCATGAGGAAGAAGAGAACAAATTCACTTTAAAGTCATAGAGTAATGTTGTAAATCACTTAAAAATTTGAAATTAGGATTAAGGCTCAAAATTAATATTTTATCATAAAGTATTAAAATACATTTTCCACATGTGCATGAATATTTTGAAAATTAAATTTGAAAATTTTGAAAGATGATTGATCGTCATCTTTCACATGTGCATGACATGATTAAAGGTTTGAACTTTGAAAATATTAAGATGATTGATTGTCATCTTTCACATGTGCATGTTTTATTTGAATATTTTCAAAAGTGATTGATGCTTTTCTTGACTTATACAAAAGGTAGATGTCTTTGTTTGAAAAATTTGAAAAGTAAAGTGTGTTACTTTTGTCATATGCAAAAAGTAAAAGATTAGGTTTGATATTTTTGAAAAGTAAAGTGTGCTCCTTTTGTCACATGCAAAAAGTAAAAAGATTAGGTTTGAAATTTTTGAAAAGTGAATGATGATGTCTTTGACATGTGAATCCTTTTAAATTTGAATATGAAGTCTCATATGCCTATAAATAGATCATTTGAGAGCTTCACATTCACAACACCAAGAGCATAAAACATTCATTTAAAACTTTCATTCTCTCTTCTCTAAGCATTGAGTCTTAACCCTTGTTCATTTTGAGAGATATAGTTTGCGCTGTATTGTTCTTATTTTACTCATTGAGGAGTGTTTTCTGATAACCTACCCACTATCAATTCTTGTATCAGTAAAAGGGTGTATATAACCCTTGTGCGTGTAGAAAGTGTTCTACATAGGGAATAGTTGAATCACCACGTGTAAGGTGATTGTAAGTGTAGAGGGTGTTCTACACGGATTCTTTGTAGCGGTGTTGTTTAAAGGTGTAATAGGTTTCTATCTCCATCTGAAGGAGGTTGAATAGTGAATTCAGGGATCCTCAAGGGGTAGCTTGAGGCGAGGACGTAGGCAGTGGGGCCGAATCTCGTTAACATACTGAGTTTGCTTCTATTACCCTTACTCTTTATATTTATTGCTATTTTATATTCTGTTTATATTTTATATTGTATATTTGATTTATAATTGTTAATTTTTTTAAATACAACTCAATTCACCCCCTCTTGTGTTAGTCATCTGGGCAACAATTGGTATCAGAGCTAGAGTTCTGTTATAAAATTAACTATCTTTTGAGTTAAGATCTTATGGCTAACATTGCAGCTTCATTTGGTGAAGGTCAATCTAGCAGTCGGCCTCCACTCTTTTGTGAAGACAATTGTGACGCCCCCAAATTCCGCTTGGGATTGAACGGACATTTGAAGCGTCGAGACATGCAACACAAGGTTACCTGCCCCCGTTCATGACAGATAAGATGCAATATTCCTAACATGCATCTAGCATTATGCAATATTCGCAGCGGATAATTTTTCTCTTTAGCAAAACTATGCACCAAACCAAAAATATCCCAAATATTTGAAACATATTTCATACATAAAGGCATACTAAAAAGCCGTGATTACCACACTAGTCTAAAATGGTTGTGATCAAAAGAATACTTGAGATACAACTCCAAAAGTACAAGCATTAACCTAAGTTAAATACTATACCATCATCAACATCGCACCGTAGCCTAGATGACCGTATTCAGATGGTCAGATTCCAATTCTTCTTTGGGTCCTGTAACAAGATCTACCATTCGGGGGGAATGGTAGTTGGGACTACCACAGTGAGATTTGATTACAAATCTCAGTAAGTTAACATAAAACTCACACACAGGTTAAAGATGCATGCATGGCAGTAAAAGCATAAATGCATAAGTAAAGTCGTACATAAGCATAGCATAACTTGACATATAACATGACATAACCAGAACTTAAACGTGAACTGAACTTGACTTAACATGACATGAACTTGAGTTTAAAACATAACATGGACTTGAAATGTAGCATGAACGTAAACATGCATAACATAAATATGAACTTGAAAATAACATAAACTTGAACATATCATGACATAAACGTGAACTTGAGACATACTGTAAACGTGAACTTAACATGATGTGAACATGAACTTGGAACATAACTTGATCATGAACATAACATGTACGTGTACATAACAAAACATGAACTTGATCTGAAACTTGACTTATCATGCACTTGATCTGAAACTTGACTTAATACGTACTCCACAGTTGTTGTGGCCCCACGTATTCTACGTGTCACAATTGCTGTGTCTCACGTAGTGTATGCTCCACAGTTGTTGTGGCCCCATACTTCATGCTCCACAGTTGTTGTGGCCCCACGTATACACGTAACATAAAATATAATACGTACTCCACAGTTGTTGTGGCCCCACGTATACACGTAACATAAAAAATAATACGTACTCCACAGTTGTTGTGGCCCCACGTATACACGTAACATAAAAATATAATACGTACTCCACAGTTGTTGTGGCCCCACGTATATACGTAACATTAAATATAATACGTACTCCACAGTTGTTGTGGCCCCACGTATTCACGTAACATAAAATATAATACGTACTCCACAGTTGTTGTGGCCCCACGTATTATACGTAACATAACATGTCTTATCTTTCTTAATGCATGAGATATTAATTAATATCATATACTTTTCTAACATGGCGTATACTTGTAAATGACACAATATGATTTAATCATAACATTTCATGGCATACTTAACATGGCATACTTATAACATACATCATTGTATGATAGAAAAGATTATGTAACAGATAATTATTCATGAGAGATTAAATCATACGTAGCAGATAAACATGTAATGACATAGCATGACATGGCATATACGATAACATACATACATAAATTGTAGTTCTCTTACCCATCACACATACACAATAAACTGATAGTAAGTTAGAGGCTAACTTACCTCGATTGTCACGTTCTACGAGAATAAAGTGCGATATACGAGAAACTGTAAAAGGTCATTCTAAAAGTTAGAAATTTAATTACTAACAATTAGAAACATGGAAACAAGTTATCTTAGAGTAAAATTATCATTTTACCCTCTACATGTGGGAAAACGACCATTTTACCCATAACTTAAGGATTTCATATCCTAACTCCAAAAATTTCCAAAATTTACATTCCTCATGTAAATTTTGTTCTAAACTCAAATATCAACTCAGAAAAAAATTTAAAACAAAACAACACTATGGAAAACACACTATGGCCGAAACATCCATAGGCCATTTCTCTTGATTTTTGTTACAATTCCTTCCAACTTCAAAACTCATGCTTAAACCAAAATTTTACAACAAACATCTTCCAATCCTAAGTTTAAAACCATACTTGAAACATCCATTTAGAAAAAGCTAATAATCAACACCAAACTTTTTTGTAAAAAGATCAAAACACTTGAATCACAAGCTTTGTCCTTAAATCAAAACATCTCCAAGAATTCCAAAAAATCTAATCTTACTTCTAACATATTCATAACATCATCCTCAGATAAACCATGCTTTAAATCATCAAACTAAAGTCACCAAAATCACAAAAATAACACTTGGAGTTTTTGATTTTACACTTAGTCCAAAAACAGAAACTTTTTCTTAACTAGCTTTGATAAATCTCTTGATCAATGGCTTAAGAAGGTGAGATCTTTGAAATAAAGTATCACATGGTTTAAAAACGTGTCCTAAAGAATATCCAACCATCAAAATTAAAATCACATGGCTAAAACCCAATAAAACATGGATCTAACCTAAAAACATCAAATCTTAGGCCTAACCGAAATTCTCTTGCATAGAAAAATCATATCTTTGAAACTAATACTAAATATCTCCAAAATAACATCCTAACATGAAAATAAGAGACTTAGGATCATCATATAAAAATATCAAAGCCTTTAGAGTAAGATCAAACCTCAAAATATTCAAACTTTATCCAAATAAAAACTGTTTTGTCACTTCCAGTTTTCATGTTTCTAGATCTAATAAAATCTATCATCAAAATCTTTATTCATGCAACAAAACCTCAATGAAAACTCTTAAACACATTCTAAGAACACTCCATAAAATTTTCGGACCAAGATATATCCATTAGCTTGGTCAAAAACTCCAAAACATAACACACTCTCCAGATTCACGCCCAGAATGACCTTTCCATGGTTAAAAATACTTTTGACCGACCAAATGACCATGGAATGATACGAAAAATACATCTACGGAAACTAGACTCAAAGAGGAACAACTTTTATGAAGGAGTCATCGTGTGAAAATACTTACAAAGGGTCGAAAAACTCCACGCAAAAAGACCCAGAAATCTGCCCGAGAGAGCTCTTTTGGGTTTCTCTCTAAGAACGGGGTGAAGAAATGATTAAAGTGAAGTAAGTGTGTCTTGCACGACTCAAGACTTCTGTAGGGAGAATATTTGGACCTTAATGATCATTGAGTGGAGGTGTAGACATGTGACATAATGTAGAGGATAGTGGGGGGCAAAAGACAACTTACAAAGGCTATGAGACATGGGACTTGATGGGGTGGGTTCCTCCATATTAATGAGTGCAACTTGATGCAATGAATGGTCTGCCAAGTGGGGGAGGAAATTTCTCCAAGAAGCTATGCCAAGGTGGCCAAAATTCGTGGGCTTTAGTGGGCCTTAGTGGGCCTCAACCAAGTGGGCTTCAATTTGGGGTTTAAAGGGGGTTTGGTTAGGGTTTGAGATGCTATCAAGCCCAAATCCAATTTTTCTTGGCCCAATCAAATTTCTAAGGTTTAAAATGTTGGATAAAGATGTCATAATAGGAATTTGAGAAATTAATAGCATGTGAAAGTGATTTAATCAAGTGATTAAACACAATACTAGAAATTGGATCAAAAAGGGTTTGAATGCCAACTTTAGGGTTTGGGGAAACCGTTTAGGGTTTCGGTTTCAACCAAGTTTTTGGGGTTTCAAAAGGATTCCAACCATTTAGGGTTTTACTAGGGTTGAAACCCTCTTCATCTAACTCAATTTGGTTGATCAGATGAAAAAAAACTGTTTTGCTTAGGTGGCATGATCTCACACATTGATTTCCTTCACAAATCCATCTAATGGTTTCTCTTTGTGCCAAGTATCTAATACTATTCATTATGTGTGGTTAAGATCTTGCCAAGTGTCCAAATAAAACTTCTCTAACCTAATTTGGACATTTCACACTGTGATTTTGAAACCACTGCACTTAGTACGCTTATCGAGGTTACTATTCACTCCGAAAAAGTGCATAATAAACTTAGTACTGAAAAATCCTAAATATTCAACTGAGTCTAGTGGCGTAAACTATAACGTAATCTGACACTTCTAACTACCTCAAACAAATAAAATCACATTTCTGGCACCATAGTGAGTGATAAAACTAATTATGTTGACATACTAGAACTTATGCGATTAGCCGATTCGTAAAAACTTATGGGGTTTTCACGAGATTTCTAATGTCTATAGAAATTCCACCATTGAATTTCTAGCGGGCTGTTACATCCTCCCCTCCTAAAAAAAAGATTTCGTCCTCGAAATCGACGCAAGTACAAACATAAAACACGCTTAAAACACTGTAGATAGTTTAAAAAAAAAAGAACCGTCCGTGACCCGACAAGTGCTGCAAAGTCTCGGGGCCTACTCTATGAATTTAATACGGCTAGTGATTTGAACAAACGCCTGATGTTGATGACAACCGTGATTGAAGGCTTTGAGTTTCTATAAAGAAACAGGATCATCTTCATCCATCGGAAAAAAAAAACATCGCTTCTTGACCTGTGTTTTGTTTTTCCATAACAAAATAATGGCTGGGCAAAACTCTTCCACTAATGTTCCAGACTTGAATCAGGAACCCTTGACGCATCAACCATCAATCTTCTCTCCTGAGGTCGTCAATACTACGATAGGAGCAGCGAACTGTTCTTCTAGTAGGACTGATTCTGAGATTATTACAGAATCATGGAAGCTCAGTAGTCAATATGCTGCCTCTGTTACGATCATGTCTCGGAGGTTACTGGCGAGGGTAAGTGAGATTGATCATCTTAACATCCAAATATCTGAGTTACAACAGAAGCTTGCTAATAAGGATAGAGAAAATAAAAGGCTACAGCAAGAAAACCAAGAGTTGAAGAAATTTGCAGATTGGTATGCTCATGATCTGCAACCACGAATAGAAGAGCTGGAACGAGAAAGGATTCAGATACAGGGTCAACATCGGCAGATAACAGCAGAGGTTCATCGTTTTCTAGAGAAATAGGGACAAACTACTGTTAATCTAGCTGGCTTAGTAAGAAACTTTTGACAAAGCGTGTCCAGCATATCTTGTATTTCTTTTGACTAAATAAGATTTGAAGAGAAACTAGTTTGTCTTCTTCTTTATGTTATCTCTATAAAGTCAGTCTTCAACTCAATCCAATATGCATCAAAACTTATTCTCATCTCTATAACTCCTCTGCATTCCTTCAACATTCTCGCCTTAAGTTTTCAGTTCTTTTCTCAATGGCTCAATCTTCTAACATTTCCCTAGATCCATCCATGAGGTATTCAGCACCTCAACCTCCTGTCCTTTCTGCAGCTGCCATAGGTGCCATGCTGCAGCAAGAAAATACTAGTATGGCTAATAAGTCAGACTCCGATGCTGTCTACGACTTGGTGAGTCTTGGGACTCGCTACTCATCTTCTATAATTGCTTTTTCCCAGCGGGTACAAGCCAAAAACCAAGAGGTTGAAAGGCTTAAAGAACAAATTGTTGTACTTCAACGAATTGTTCAAGAGTCTCACACCAGGGAAGGAATCCTTCGGCAGCAGAATAAACAGCTGAAAACTCTACTGGATTCTTCATTCCGCTTGCCAGCTCCCATGAATAGGGATGATATGATATTGTATGAAGAGAGTGAGCGTCTCCAACATGAGGCTAAGAACCTCAAGTTTATGTAGAAGCATTTTATTAAAAAAAATATCTCTTTATATTTATGAACTCTGGTTTTATCCTTTAAGAGATATTCGTAACATGCTTCATACCTATTTCTCTTCTAATCATATATAATCTATCTTCTGGTAAAGGTTTTGCGAAAATATCTGCTAACTGATCATGTGTGTTTGTGAACTCTATTACTATATCGCTTTTCTGCACATGATCTCGAAGAAATTCAAGCCTAATGAAGACTAAAATCTCAAGCCTAGTATTTGGTGCATTTCCTAAGGACATGTGGATTTACAACCCAGAGACGTATTGCTCTGATACCACCTGTGACGCCCCCAAATTCCGCTTGGGATTGAACGGACATTTGAAGCGTCGAGACATGCAACACAAGGTTACCTGCCCCCGTTCATGACATATAAGATGCAATGTTCCTAACATGCATCTAACATTATGCAATATTCGCAGCGGATAATCTTTTTCTTTAGCAATACTATGCACCAACTAAATATATCCCAAATACTTGAAACATAATTCATACATAAAGGCATACTAAAAAGCCGTGATCACCACACTAGTCTAAAATGGTTGTGATCAAAAGAATACTTGAGATACAACTCCAAAAGTACAAGTATTAACCTAAGTTAAATACTATACCATCATCAACATCGCACCGTGGCCTAGTCGACCGTATTCAGTTGGTCAGATTCCAATTCTCCTTTGGGTCCTGTAACAAGATCTACCATTCGGGGGGAATGGTAGTTGGGACTACCACAGTGAGATTTGATTACAAATCTCAGTAAGTTAACATAAAACTTATACACAGGTTAAAAATGCATGCATGGCAGTAAAAGCATAAATGCATAATTATAGTCATACATAAACATAGTATAACTTGACATATAGCATGACTTAACCAGAACTTAAGCGTGAACTGAACTTGACTTAACATGGCATGAACTTAAGCTTAAAACATAACATGAACAATCAACATAACATGAACGTGAAACATAACATGGACATGAACATAACATAACATGAACGTGAGCTTGAACGTATCATAAACGTGAACATAACATGATGTGAACATGAACTTGGAACATAACATGAACATGAACATAACATGTACGTGAGCATAACATAACATGAACTTGATCTGAAACTTGACTTAACATAAACTTGGAATCTTATTTAATTGTCTTGATTAATAACGTGCATTAATACGTACTCCACAGTTGTTGTGGCCCCACGTATTCAAGTAACATAAAACATAATACGTACTCCACAGTTGTTGTGGCCCCACGTATTCTACATGTCACAATTGCTGTGTCTCATGTAGTGTATGCTCCACAGTTGTTGTGGCCCCATACTTCATGCTCCACAGTTGTTGTGGCCCCATGAATTCACATAACATAAAATATAATACGTACTCCACAGTTGTTGTGGCCCCACGTATTCTACATGTCACAATTGCTGTGTCTCATGTAGTGTATGCTCCACAGTTGTTGTGGCCCCATACTTCATGTAACATAAAATATAATACGTACTCCACAGTTGTTGTGGCCCCACGCATTATAAGTAACATAAATATAATACGTACTCCACAGTTGTTGTGGCCCCACGCATTATAAGTAACATAACATAAATATAATACGTACTCCACAGTTGTTGTGGCCCCACGCATTATAAATAACATAACATAAATATAATACGTACTCCACAGTTGTTGTGGCCCCACGCATTATAAGTAACATAACATAAATATAATACGTACTCCACAGTTGTTGTGGCCCCACGCATTATAAGTAACATAAATATAATACGTACTCCACAGTTGTTGTGGCCCCACGCATTATAAGTAACATAACATAAGATATAATACGTACTCCACAGTTGTTGTGGCCCCACGCATTATAAATAACATAACATAAATATAATACGTACTCCACAGTTGTTGTGGCCCCACGCATTATAAGTAACATAACATAAATATAATACGTACTCCACAGTTGTTGTGGCCCCACGCATTATAAGTAACATAAATATAATACGTACTCCACAGTTGTTGTGGCCCCACGCATTATAAGTAACATAAAATATAATACGTACTCCACAGTTGTTGTGGCCCCACGCATTATAAATAACATAAAATATAATACGTACTCCACAGTTGTTGTGGCCCCACGCATTATAAATAACATAAATATAATACGTACTCCACAGTTGTTGTGGCCCCACGCATTATTATAACATAACATGTCTTATCTTTCTTAATGCATGTGATATTATTTAATATCATATACTTTTCTAACATGGCGTATACTTGTAAATGGCATAATATGATTTAATCATAAACATTTCATGGCATACATGTATCATATGGCATACTTAACATGGCATACTTATAACATACATCATTGTATGGCAGAAAAGATTATTTAACAGATAATTATTCATGAGAGATTAAATCATACGTAACAGATAAACATGTAATGACATAGCATGACATGGCATATACGATAACATACATACATAAATTGTAGTTCTCTTACCCATCACACATACACAATAAACTGATAGTAAGTTAGAGGCTAACTTACCTCGATCGTCGCGTTCTATGAGAATAGAGCGCGAGACACGAGGAACTGCACAACAGCTGGAAGAGGAACACTCAAGTCCTTAAGATTTTCACTTCTGAACTCAATTGCCATATTGTAAGCACTTGCAACACCACGGCCAACTTGAGGTTTCACTATACTCGGAAGAGATAAATTGACTTCAGAAAGCCTTTGCACTAAAACAAGTTCATTAAAATTATCAATAACAACCAAACAAACAACTCATTTCTCAATCCATATACTCTTAGCCATAGTCAACCACAAGATGACACCAGTCATCCCGGACTATAATCCATATCATCACTGCTTCGGGACACTGTCATACAGTTTCCCAACATTACACCATACGCTCCACACTTCTCTGCTACGCCATTCAACCCTTCGTGACACGCCATCCGGTGTATCACGACTTAGTACAGAGTACACTCACGTGAACTCTCTTCCATTCACACTACAAAACCCATCACTGCGATACACGTCTCACGGTGCATCGCTACGCGACACGGAGTACGCGCTACGCGTACTTCCTTCGCTACAACACTCATCAACACGATGCACATCACACGATGCATCGCCATACCACACGGAGTACACTACATGCGTACTCCCTTCCTTCTACGACCCACATCACTACAGCGCATGTCGCGCGGCGCGTCGCTGCATTACACAGAATACGCTACACGCGTATTCTCTTCACACAACCCGCCGTATCACATCTACGGCATCCATCTCACGCCTATACTTCACAGCACAGTCCACAAAACTACAAAATCAAGCCTAACACTTCACAACCACACTTCGTTTCACAACTACGCAGCGAACTCCACAAACACTAACTACACAGTCTACAGCCAACCAAATCAACTATGTTAAACATAAATAACTAAAGATAGAGGGCTAAGACGAGAGAGATGTGATTGCTGTCGGGAAAGAATCCAAAACTGATAATTTTAGCGGGTTGTTACAACAATTACTCATTCTGGAAAGTTAGAATGAGAATATTCCTTCAGGCTCAAGGTCGAGAAATCTGGAAATGCATTGTAAATGGACTTTATATTCCAACAAAAGTGGTTGATGGAGTGAAGGTCCAAAAGGAAGAAGAAGAGTTTGATCGTGAAGACGATAGACTTTATACTTTGAATTTAACTGCTATGAATTTATTATATAATGATCTCAATGGTAATGAGTTTAATAGAGTAATGACTTGCGCTACGACAAAGGAAATTTGGGATAACTTGGAAGTTACTTATGAAGGAACTTCTCAAGTCAATGAATCAAAAATTTATATTCTTACTCATGAATATGAAATGTTTAAGATGAATGATGATGAATCTATTTCTAGTATGCACACTCATTTTACTAACATCATAAACAGCTTGACAGCTTTTGGCAAAGTTTATTCCAAAGTGGAGATAGTAAGAAAAATTCTCAACTCTCTAGCAAAACGTTGGGAATCAAAAGTGACAGCAATTATTGAAGAAATAGACCTCAAAAAGCTCGAAATGAATGAACTCATTAGGTCACTTATCACCCATGAGTACACATTAAAAAGAGGAGAAGAAGAAGGAAAGTCAAAGAAGAGCTTTGCACTTAAAGCTGTTCCTTATGAAAGTGAAAGTGATGAAGATGAGGAAAATGACGACAAAGATGAAGAAGTTGCGATAATAACAAGAAGAATTCAGAAGTTCTTAAAGAAAAATAAAACTTCTCCGAGGAAATCCTTCAAAAGGTTTTCCAAGAAAGATTTAAGTAAAAATGACACTTTAATTTGTTATAAATGCAATACGCCTGGTCATATCAAGCAAGATTGTCATCTGCTAAAGAAAGATCGAAACAAAGGTAAGGAAGCAATGAAAGCTACATGAGATGATGATTCAAGTAGCTCAGATAGTGAAGCAAGCAATGAAGAATCAACAAATCTTTGTCTTATGGCTTAAGATGACATTGAGGTATGCATGAAGTCCTTCATAAGCAAAAACAAATGGTTTTTATATAGTGGATGTTCAAGACACATGACGGGAGACAAGACTAAATTCTTTGATCTTAGATCTAAAGAAAAAGGACACATGACATTTGGAGACAATTTGAAAGGGAAGATCGTGGGAATAGGTAAAATTGGTAATAAATCTTCTCTCACAATTGAAGATGTTTTACTTGTTGAAGGTCTAAAACATAATCTTTTGAGTATAAGTCAATTATGTGATAAAATATTTACAATTACTTTCAAAATGGATAAGTGCATTATTTTGAATGATCATGATTGTAATATTTGTTTTACTGCTCTTAGAATCAAAAATGTTTATACAATCAATTTTTAAGAAATTATCTCACAAGATGCTATTTGTTTTTCAGCTCAAAATGAAATTAGTTGGCTATGGCATAGAAGATTAGGTCATGCCAACATGGAATTTATTTCTAAACTTTCAAAAAATGATCTTGTAAGAGGTTTACCAAAGGCAAATTTTCTTAAAGACAAAATTTGTGATGCATGCCAATTTGGTAAACAAGCAAAAATTTCTTTTAAAACCAAAAAACATATTTCCACTACTAGACCACTGCAACTGATACACATGGATCTTTTTGGACCAAATAAAGTTGCAAGTCTAGGAGGAAAATATTATGCATTTGTTATTGTTGATGATTTCTCTAGATATACTTGGGTCATCTTTCTTAGTCATAAAGATGAGGCACATAATGCCTTTACCAAGTAATGCAAGAAAATTCAAAATGAAAAGGGCTATACTATTTCAAATATCCGAAGTGATTGGGGAAAAGAGTTTGTTAATAAAAATATTGAAACATTTTGTGATGAAAATGGTTTTATGCATAATTTTTCTGCTCCTCGAACTCCTCAACAAAATGGGGTAGTAGAGAGGAAAAATAGATCTCTTCAAGAGATGGCAAGAATAATACTTAATGAGAACAACTTGCCTAGTTATTTTTGGGCCGAAGCGGTAAGTACTGCATGTTATGTTATAAATAGAGTTATGCTAAGATCTAAATTAGATAAAACCCCCTATGAGCTTTGGAATGGGAAAAAGCCCAACATTGATTACTTTCATGTATTTGGATGCAAATGTTTTATTTTGAATGACAGGGATAATTTAGGCAAATTTGATGCAAAATCTGATGAAGGTATTTTTCTCGGATATTCTACTAATAGTAAAGCTTATAAAGTATTCAATAAAAAGACTTTGACTGTACAAGAATCTATGCATGTAGTATTTGATGAATCTAATTCTCTACTCTCCAAGAAATCCATTGATGAAGAAACAGGAGGTATAAATAATATGGAAAGTCTCAATCTCAACAAAGAGAACACAATAGAGGAAGTCCAACATGGAGACATCAGGAAAGATCATCAAAATTTAAAACAAGATGCAATCAAACAATTGAAATTTGTGAAAGATCATCCAGTGGAACAAATTCTGAGAGAACCTTCTCGAGGTGTAAGTACTCGATCATCTCTTAGAAATATTTGCAATCATACTACTTTTTTATCTCAGATTGAACCTAAAAATATTGATGAAGCACTTTTTGATAAATCTTGGATTATAGCTATGCAAGAAGAGCTTAATCAATTTGAAAGAAATAATGTTTGGACACTTGTTCCTAGACCCAAAAATCATACTATTATTGGAACAAAATGGGTTTTTAGAAACAAGAAAGATGAGTCCGAGTCATTATTAGAAATAAGGCTCGACTTGTAGCCCAAGGTTTCAATCAAGAAGAAGGAATCGATTATGATGAGACATATGCACCAGTCGTAAGATTAGAAGCTATTCGAATGCTACTTGCATATGCTTGTTATAAAAATTTTAAATTTTTTCAAATGGATGTTAAAAGTGCTTTCTTAAACGGTTTTATAAATGAAGGGGTATATGTTGAGTAACCTCCAGGTTTTAAAAATCATATTTTTTCAAATCATGTTTTCAAACTCACAAAAGCACTATATGGACTCAAACAAGCTCATAGAGCTTGGTACGAGAGACTCAGTGATTTCTTGATTGAAAAAGGTTTTTCAAGAGCAAAAATTGATACAACTCTTTTCATTAAATACGAAAATGATGATATTCTTTTGATTCAGATTTATGTTAATGATATAATATTCGGTGCTACTAATGAAAATATGTGCCAAGTTTTTGCTAAGATTATGCAGGAAGAATTTGAAATAAGCATGATGGGAGAGTATACATTCTTTCTTGGATTGCAAATTAAGCAAGCAAAAAGTGGGACATTCATCAATCAATCAAAATATATTAAGGAATTGCTCAAAAAGTTTGGGATGGAAGGTGCTAAGGAAACTGGAACACCAATGAGCCCATCCACTAAACTTGATAAAGATGAATCCGGTAAACCAAGTTGACTCGAAGGTATATCGAGGTATGAATTGGTACTTATTATATTTGACAGCCAGTAGACCAGATATTATGTTTAGTGTGTGCTTATGTGCACGCTTTCAATCATCTCCAAAAGAATCACATTTAATTGAGTTAAGCGCATTCTTAGATATCTTAGTGGTACAATTAACTTAGGGTTATGGTACCCTAAGCACACATCTTTCGATCTAATCAGCTACACAGATGCAGATTATGCTGGCTGTAAAATAGATCGAAAAAGCACTAGTGGAGCATGTCACTTCTTAGGTCATGCACTAGTTTCTGGTTTAGTAAAAAATAAAATTCTGTTGCACTATCTACTGCTGAGGCAGAATATGTTGCTGCGGGTAGTTGTTGTGCTCAAGTTCTTTACATGAAGCAACAACTTGAAGATTTTAAACTCATGTATAATCACATTCCAATCAAATGTGATAATACAAGTGCTATAAATCTTTCAAAGAACCCAATACAACATTCTAGAACTAAACATATTGAAATAAGATATCATTTTCTTTGAGATCATGTGCAGAAAGACGATATAGTATTAGAGTTCACAAACACACACGATCAGTTAGCAGATATATTCACAAAACCTTTACCAGAAGATAGATTATGTATGATTAGAAGAGAAATAGGTATGATGCATGTTATGAATATCTTTTAAAAGATAGATCAAAGTTCATAAAAATAGAGAAATATTTTTCAAATACTTTTACATAAACTTGAGGTTCTTAGCCTCATGTTTGAGACGCTCATTCTCTTCATACAATCTCATGTCATCCCTATCCATGGGAACTGGCAAGCGGAATGAAGAATCCAATAGAGATTTCAACCATTTATTTTCCTGCCGAAGGATTCATTCCCTTGTGTGAGACTCTTGAACAATTCGTTGAAGTACAACAATTTGTTCTTTAAGTTTTTCAACCTCATGATTTTTGGCTTGTACCCGCTGGGAAAAAGCAACAATAGAGGATGAGTAGCGAGTCCCAAGACTCACCAAGTCGTAGATAGCATCGGAGTCTGACTTATTAGCCAAACTATTATTTTCTTGCTGTAACATGGCACCAATGGCAGCTGCAGAAAGGACAGGAGGTTGAGGTGCTGAATACCTCATGGATAGATCTAAAGGAATGTTAGAAGAATGAGCCATTGAGAAAAGAATTGAAAACTTAAAGCGAGAATGTTGAAGGAATGCAGATGAGTTATAGAAATGAGAATAAGATTTGATGCAAATCGGATGAACTTTAAGACTAATTTTATAGAGATAGCATAAAGAACAAGACAAACTATTGTCTCTTCAAATCTTATTTAGTCAAAAGAAATACAAAATATGCTGGACACATATTGTCAAAAGTTTTCTGACTAAGCCAGCGAGATTAACAGTAGATTGTCCCTATTTTTCTAGTAAACGATGAACCTCTGCTGCTATCTGCCGATGTTGACCTTGTATCTGAACCATTTCTCGTTCCAGCTCCTCTATTCGTGGTTGCAGATCATGAGCATACCAATCTGTAAATTTTTTCAACTCTTTGTTTTCTTACTTTAGCCTTTTATTCTCTCTATCCTTATTAGCAAGCTTCTGTCGTAACTAAGATATTTGGATGTTAAGATGATCAATCTCACTCACCCTTGCCATTAACTTCCGAGACATGATCATAACAGAGGTACCATATTGACTACTGAACATTCTTGATTATGCAATAATCTCAGAATCAGCCCTACTAGAAAAACGGATCTCTGCTCCTATCATGATATTGACGACCTCATGAGAGAAGATTAATGGTTGATGCGTCAAGGATTCCTGATTCAAGTCTGGAACATTAGTGGAAGAGAATTGTTCGGTCATTCTATCATTATGGAAAAACATAACTCAGGTCAAGAAGCGATGTATTTTTTTGGTATCCGATAGGTGAAAATGATCATTTTTTAATAAAAACTTAGAACCTTCAATCCTGTTTGTCAACAACATCAGGCGATTGTTTAAATCTTCAGCCGCACTAAATTCGTAGAGTTAGGTCTCGAGGCTTTGCAGCACTTGGCAGGTCACGGACGGCTCCCTTTTTCAACTATCTATAGTGTCTATTAACGCACCGTTTTCTTCAGTCTATTTACTTGCTGTCGATCCTTTTTAATGATGCCAAAAGGGGGATAAGTTTTAGACTAGAACATTAACATTGTTTAAATTGCTAAACTTGTTAACAAGCTTTAGGTTCTATCAAGTATTTGTCATCATAAAAAAGGGGGAGATTGTTGAATCTAAGGTTTCAAGTTTCTTGTAATTATAAATCTACACATGGATTTTGATGATAACAAATGAATTCAAAGAATAAAGGAGTCTCAACCTCAAGTTGTTCACACAATGGAGTCAAGCACATCAAGGAACCAAACACGAGCAAGAAGGGAACAAGTTCACATTAAAGTCATAGAGTAATGTTGTAAATCTCTTAAAAATTCGAAATTAGGATTAAGGCTCAAAATTAATATTTTATCATAAAGCATTAAAATACATTTTCTACATATGTACGAATATTTTGAAAATTAAATTTGAAAATTTTGAAAGATGATTGATTGTCATCTTTCACATGTGCATGACATGATTAAAGGTTTGAACTTTGAAAACATTAAGATGATTAATTGTCATCTTTCACATGTGCATGTTTTATTTGAATATTTTCAAAAGTGATTGATGCTTTTTTTGACTTATACAAAAGGTAGATGTCTTTATTTGAAAAATTTGAAAAGCAAAGTGTGCTCTTTTTGTCATATGCAAAAAGTAAAAGATTAGGTTTGATATTTTTGAAAAGTAAAGTGTGCTCTTTTTGTTACATGCAAAAAGTAAAAAACTTAGGTTTGAAATTTTTGAAAAGTGAATGATGATGTCTTTGACATGTGAATCCTTTTAAATTTGAATATGAAGTCTCATATGCCTATAAATAGATCATTTGAGAGCTTCACATTCATAACACCAAGAGCATACAACATTCATTCAAAGCTTTCATTCTCTCTTCTCTAAGTATTGAGCCTTAACTCTTGTTCATTTTGAGAGATATAGTTTGCGCTGTATTGTTCTTATTTCACTCATTGAGGAGTGTTTTTTGATAACCTACCCACTATCAATTCTTGTATCAGTAAAAGGATGTGTATAACCCTTGTACGTGTAGAAAGTGTTCTATACAGGGAATAGTTGAATCACCACGTGTAAGGTGATTGCAAGTGTAGAGGGTGTTCTACACGGATCCTTTGTAGCGGTGTTGTTCAAAGGTGTAATAGGTTTCTATCTCCACCTGAAGGAGGTTGAATAGTGAATTTGGGGATCCTCAAGGGGTAGCTTGAGGCGAGGACGTAGGCAGTGGGGTCGAACCTCGTTAACATACTGAGTTTGCTTCTCTTACCCTTACTCTTTATATTTATTGCTATTTTATATTTTGTTTATATTTTATATTGTATATTTGATTTATAATTATTATTTTTTTAAATACAACTCAATTCAACGCCCTCTTGTGTTAGTCATCTGGGCAACATAAAGTATATAACTATATATTATATATTAGCTTATAGTAAATTAGTAATGTTTAACTTATTATTATTATAATATTATATATTGTTTAACTTATTCTTATTATAATATTATATATTAATTATTATATATTAGTATTACATGTTATTATACATTAGTAATTAGTATTATATGTTAATAAGTTCTTACACATTAGTGGCTTAGTGCTTATACATTATCAGTATTACATGTTATTATAGATTAGTGATTACTATACATTACTATTAAATATTATTATACTTTAAATATTTATATATTAGTGTTATATGTTATTATACATTGATTATTATACATTACTAGTACATGTTATTATGTTATACAATAGTATTAAATGTTATTATACATTAATTATTATATATTAGTATTACATGTTAATATGTTATTATGCATTGCAGCATTAGTGGCTTATTGCTTAATATATTATTAGTTAGTATTACATGTTATTATAGTCTATAGATTGTATAGTATTACTATACATTAGACTTTAGTACTAGTACTACATGGTATATTAGGTACATTAGTGTTACATGTTATTATAGTATAAGACTATAAGTGTATTATTTTAGGTACATTTGTTCATATTGTTCATAAAATCTATATCATCAATAATTTATTTATTAACACATTACTATTACATGTTATTATAAATTTTTTATTTATATAGTTGTATTTATCCATTAGTTTTACATATTATTATACATTAGTATTATAATGTTACATGTTTTTATTCATTATAGTGTCTATACATTATTATTTATTAAATGTTAACATATTGAAAACACATATTTTTATAAAATATGCACAATATCGGATCGGAGTTGGAATGGAAGTCGAAGTCGGAGTTGGAGGGGGAGTTGGAGTCGGATTCAGATTCGGAGCGGAGGCGGAGTCGGAACACCTTCACCTCCACCTCCGACTCCGATTCCGACTTTCAATGAAAAAAAACTCCGACTCCGACTTCTCGGAGTCGGAGCGAAGTCGGGATCGTAGTTGGATTTTCAGATTTCTACTCAGCCTTATCGTACAATATGTTTTCAATGGGACAAACATTGCAATCAAGGTTGCAAAGTGTTTGAGACTTTTTTTTTTTTTGGGTTGAAAGGTCAACTTTTTCGAGGGTCTCAATGGTCAACATAGGTGGTCAATGGTCAAAGGAATGTGTGTTTGTTGACTAGGCAGATAAGTAGGCATTGGTTTGCGAGTGAGTGGGCCTCAGTGGTGAGGGCTTGCAATAATAAAAATCAATAGAGGAAAAAGTAAAAATGAAGAGGGGCTTCCTTGAGATAGGCCAGGTTGAAGTTGGTTGGACCGGGTGGGAAGAGATCCCAGGAGACTGGTGCGTGGAGCGTGTGGTCAGATGCGTAGAGAATAGGGGCTGCATGTGGGGGTGCAAGAGACATCAAAATCTGGTGACATTTTTACCAAACCGACAACGAAAACTTTCACATTTAATTGGTGGTCTTATATGAGAGAAACCAGAGTGAAAAAGGGACATAACTGGCGTGTAAAGAACCGTACCTGTCAAGAGCCAAATTTAACGCGTCAATAAAAAACCCAAGACATAGAGTCTATATTCTAAAAGAACTAACCAATGATACAATTTAACCTCCATTGAAACAATTAGAAAGAGCAAGAATTTCCCATTTCCAAGTAATGTGGGATCCCATACATTGCATACGCTTATCATTTATCAGAATGTGGCGTTACAATCTCCCCTTTCTATTCCCGATGTGTTGCATGGAACTATTAATTAATTAGCTAGGGCAAGTGAGTTGAAGCACCATGCCGACGAAATTATTGATTTGCCCACTGCAGGTAAGATTGAGAATCACTCCTCCTAACCTTGCCATAGAAATTTATAAGCGCTAAAATTTAATTCATGGGTTTTACCCCTATAAAGTTCCTCAGGTTAATACGAAACTTTAAAGGAATGGAGAAATGGAAACGTAGAGATGGACAAGTGGATAAGTTTCATTTCACTTGTCAATCTTATGTTATTGACATTGCTCAAGCACCTAGGGTCAACCATGAGTCCCAAGAAATGTAAGTAAAGCAAAAAGGATATGTAAGCAAAAATTGGAAACAACAGTTGAATGGCCGTGATTTACCTCCCTCGAACTCAAATATTTTAATTTTATCATCACTAAACCGTTTCGTTTTGGAAAACTTTTTTTAGCTCTATCAGATGGGCGCCTCTCCTGCCCAGCATCTCGGTCGAACGCAGCCTCCTGTCACTAGCGCAACAGTCGAGTTCGCTTCCCATTGATTTTGGTTGAGTGCTCCCAACTGAAACTCGATTGATGCGGCCCAATGACAAGAAAATGTCAAGTTTCCCTCCTGTTGATCCCGACTGAGTGCTCCTTGCTGACACTCGCTCGATGTCGCCTTAGCACCATGCAGCTCAGCGCCAAGCAACGTTAAGTCCACCTCCCATTGATCTCTACGCCTTCAAGCTCCAAAACCGCCGCCAACAAGTTACCTCGAAGAGCTAGTCTTTGAGCTCCATAATTGCCTCGCACAGGCCACCTTTAGGAAGGAGTATATGAGCTCGGGAACTGCTTGAGATGGACTCAAGGGGTCTATAGGCTCACTGATCATTCAGCACAAGTTACAATAAATAAACTCTAACCTCAACAACAAAACCCTCTATTGAGCAAATTGACCTTAGAATTGCATACATCTATTGTGGATAAAGCTATCTAGGTCTAGTCTATTGAAAACCTATCACTAATAATAGGGGAAGAGATGAGATTAATAAGGTAAGGAATAGATCAACCCTATAGCCGAAATTAGTTGACTAAGAAAAAGTTTTATAAGGCAAGTAGGACTTAGGACTTAGTCACTCCAAGGAAGGAAAGAGATTACTAAAAAGGGAGGGAATTAATCTCCTCAGATTTGAGAGACTCCACCAGGCACAGTGACTCCAAAGGATCTTCTCTCTTAAGGGAGGCATCATCTTCAATTTTTAGAATCGCTAAATTCCTCTATTGTATTGAGAGATGAGTGAGGCTATAAGAAACTATAAAATTATTCATCATAGTGGATCTTGCCCTCAAACGACCTATGGACATAGGCTTTTACACCAAACTACGTAAATCTATGTATCTCTCTATCTTTATTTATTTATCTTTTATACACTTATTTACTATTTATTTTTATGGATGAATGGTAAGAGCACATCGTATCGACGCTTAAATTATCATCATGGATTGAGAATGATTATTCCTTCTATTCCAGCTTGTTGTGCAAATTTATGCATTAACACTTTCATCTCAATATATAAAATGTGTTACTTTTATCACCTTTGGATGATCCTTTATTTTAAAAAAAGAAGATATATAAAGATTGATGGACAATGCCACCTCATTATCATTATAATGGGATGAAAGTCGGATGTAAGTGTGGTGTATATAATTTTTCATCTAAAACCATGCATGCATGCATCCGTCTGTATGTGTTTGGACACTTAGAACATCTCATCTGATAAAACAACTTTTCATAATTTACTTCATAAATATTACTCAAATACAAAACACTATTTAATATCAAATATTAATTTGTTTTTTATCTAATCATAACTGAACTATTATAATTTTCCTAAACTTCCAAATAAAATACAAAAAATAGTACAAGTTTTTCAAATTTCAAAATAAAAAAGTTATTTTCAAACGATATATTAACGTTATAATATTTTATTTAATTTTTTCTCTTATTTTCAAAATCCAATAAAATATCTTAACTCAAACTATTTTGCTATTATTTACAAATCATTTTATTATTATTTACAGAATTTTCATCTTATCATTACCCAAAGTGCCTAAATTAACCTACACAAAGTCAAAACTCCTTTTGTTAGATATTTTGCAATCCATAGTACTTCTTGTTAGGGGTGTAAGCTGGTTGGTCTAGACTAGAAAAATCAATCAGATCGACCCATTCGGATCGGACTGGACTAGTCGGTCTTGGTCCTAAAAAGTGTGGACCGAATGGTATTCTGTCCGGTCCCGTGGTCTATTAATTTTGGACTGGACCAGACTGAAATCCTATATATATTTTAAAAATATTTTAAATAATTTAATATAGTATTTTATATAGTAATCATATAAGTTAATGATGTAATTTTCATCTAATTTATTATCATTGACCATATAAAATATTTTTTTAATGAGTTCGTTACATAATCTATATTAATAATTAACTTAATTTTAATTTAGTAATTTAAATAATTTTTTATTAATTTATTTAAAAAAAGATGAAAAAAATAAAAATAATAATAATTAGAATGGACCGAACGAATCGACAGCAAACCGAAATGGACCAGACCGATCACTATGGATGTTCTGTTTGGTCTGGAGAAAATGATGGAGCAAAAATCTCGGTCCATCATTCCCCAGAACGGACCGGACCGGACTGATTTACACCCCTACTTATTGTTCTTTCTTTCTAATTTGTTATTGCTTTTACCAATGGTAAGGTCAATTTCCGGGAATAATATGTTAATGCATGGATGATGATGAATCCATTGATCTTGATCAGTCTATCACCGCTAGTTAATCAAAAAATAATTAAAAAATGAAAAACAATTAGAAGAATTGATTACTTTGCATTCATGCATGTGCATGTGAACATAGGTTACGTGAGATAACTGAAAAAAAAAACATAAAACAAATAAGTTAAAGCCTCTCTTCTTCTTACACTACAAGAGAATGCATTTTTTGGGAAGAAAAATTGCATCTAAAAAAATGTCGTTTTCATCCTAAAAGACTATTAGTGATGAAAAATTTATTTCATCCTAGAAGGTCAGCCTCAAAAGGTTTTTGGAGTCTCAAAAAATACTTTTGAGGATGAAATTTAGTGGAATCGGTCGAATGCTTTTGAACGAGCATATTTTGTTGGGAAGAAATGTTTTCATCCCAAAAAAGTGTTAGAATGGAATATTTAATTTTAGAACGGTTGAGTATCTATTCGAACTCAATTGAAATTTGATATGAATGACACAAATTTATTTGATCCCGTTCAAATGGAGGGAGTGTTTGAACAGTTTATTTATGTTCTAACAAAAATAATATGATGGAACATGATTTATATACTTTCGAATTAAAAACATTTGTTTGAATGGATGGTTCAATATTTTGTTTGAATGGTGTATGGAACATTTGAATGATGATAAATGTGTTCGAATAAGAGCTATTATTTGTTCGAATGTTCAAACATAAAATCTGTTTGAACAAACAATTAGTTTATTCAAACAGAATTGACGGTTCTCAAGTCATTTGAATGGTTTTGATTAGTAGTTTGAACAGAAGCTAAAACATGTTTGAAGGGTAATAAATTG
The DNA here is from genome assembly GCA_011037825.1 of Carya cathayensis. NCBI lineage: Eukaryota > Viridiplantae > Streptophyta > Magnoliopsida > Fagales > Juglandaceae > Carya > Carya cathayensis. The sequence continues at coordinate 2,494,408 of QGSO01000175.1, forward strand.
TAAATTATTGTTTGAACTGGGTATTTTACATTCGAACGGTACTGATACTACAATAAACTGTAAATTCAAATATGAATTTAATGTTAAATATTGTATAATGAAAACATCACATTTGTTCAAATGTTGCATCAAGTCAGAATAATAAAAAGACAACTAAATAAAATAAGTTCTAGGATGGTGGTGGCATAGAGTTTTGGAATATCATTAATTTTTACTGTTCAAACATTTTTTGGGATTGAATCTCAAGCTTTTTCTGCATGTTTTGTTCTAATCTTGCTTCTGTAGCTGCTGCTTGATCTAATTGAGTTTGCAACTCTCTTTGCTTGGATTTCAAATGTTCGATGTCGAGCCTTGCTTCTTCTAATTTCCGAAAGTTGTTATTTGATCTGACTTGAGAAGATGGTGATGATGTTAATGAATGCTTCATGCAACATCCTAAGCCCTTCAAATATTCACAACGTGGTCTAAGAACTTGAGAAAAGATCTGAACATCTTTTATAGATGATTCATTAGATGGAGCCGCAACAGTTTCTATAAGTGATACCATCTTGTCCTATAAAAAAATATTAGAGATAGTATAAATAACAAAAATATTATTAGACAATACAAATAAAAAACTTAAGCTTACATAATTTGTTCTGCTTTAGGATTGGTCCAAATACCATCACGATTTGTATGTGATTAAGCATACAATTGGGTTAGATTATAGTTAGTTTCTTGTTTCTGCAAAAGGAAAATCTATATTATTACTATATTTGTTTAATGCATCTATCATATATCATAGAGAAAGATAGCAGCGAAATTACCTAATACGGGAGATTTCAAACATATAAAAAAGTTTATTTTGTTCGTTTGGTGGCAAGCCTTGGAATATATTTTGACGCGCCTCTGTTGCACTACTGAACTTCTGATAGTGTGCATGGCATCTACCTTTGTACCTCTGGAATGCATTGGACATTAGCTCATTAACCGTTAGTTGATTCTCTTGCTGGGCAAAATTAAGTTCAAACTCATCTTTGAAAAAATTATAAATGATTAGCCCAAATACAAACTAGTTATAAATTAAGATGTTATACTTAATTGCTTTCTAAGTAACTTATTACTATGTAACGATTTTTTTTGTGGTCTTTCACATATTGAGAAACTTTAGTCCAGGAGGATGTAGCCATCGATGCATATGTGCGAGTAAGGATATCAACATAAGAAGCAAGTCAAGCTACCGAATTTTCAGAGCAACCGGTGTGAGCATAAGGAATATCAACTTTAATTTTTCTCGCTTTCCTTATTTTCTCTATGCAAACACCCCTAGTAACACTTTGACCTCGACAATGGTTTACAATAGCTATACAGAATTAAAGCATACAATATCAAAAAAATTATTTTATTTTTAAAACAGTATTACTTAAATCATCACATAAAATTAAATTCTATATAACATATCTTATTCTAGGACTAGTGATGTTGGCCCACAATTCATGGTAGGCAAACCGATTAGGGAGTCGGTAATGGATGGAGATGGCATATGAGTTGCTTTGCATTTGGGAGATAGATTTGTTTTAAATTGTAATAAATTATTATTTGAAAAAATGTTATTATATTTATAACAACAATATTTACACAAAAACAACTATCATTCATTATCAGTTTTGCTGGACAGTCGCCCTTATCCTTACTAGACAATTCAATTGACTCATGTTCCTTCGACAATCCGTCCTCAATTACTTCTGGTTCAACATCTTCTGTCTGTAATGGAACCATATCATATTGGCTGAGATCATCAAATAGATTGATACTTGATTCGTTTTCTTAATTTATTTGGCAAGTGAGAACGAAAGGATTATCCTTATACCATGTGCGAGATGTATTGACACTCAAATAATAATCATCACTACACACTCCCAACTTAGGATTTGAGACATTCTACTAATTACATTTAAACAATAGACCATATGTCCCCCATGTATTTTAACCTAATGATATATTTGACAACTTCATAGAAGTCAATGTTATCCTCCCCGTAGATTCTTTCGACTACGATCTAACAATTTTGAGTTTTCTGTTAATCGTGTGAAATTTATATCCACGCACCAAACATCCAGAGTATTGGATGGCCCGCTTGGATGGACCACATGCCAAAGCATACAGTTTCATTGAGATTTCTTCTGAATTATCATCATATTTCGATACAACCTACATCAATAAATTTTATTCTAGTTATATTAGTATTAGATAGCAAAAAATCTATTTTAGTGATATGAAATTCTTAGATAGTAAGACATTTTTTAGTAATACCATCTGTTTAAATCACGAGGCGAATTCATTTTCATGCTTCTTTTATACATTAGTTACACCATTTAGGCGAAGTAATTGTATATGTTCGCTGCGCATGTTCAAGTTAACAATTAATTTGTATAAAGTTATATCATATTCCATGACTTTTAATTTATTTTGATATGCACATATCACTAACCTCAAGTAGTTGTTAATCTCTGCAAAATTATTCAATACATACCATCGGGCTCTATTAAACTTTTGTCCACATAGCTCATAACCCCTTTGTGCACCTATGGAATGTATGGTTTGAGAAAATACGAAGTATGTTGAATTAATTCACATTTGTCCATCTTCATAATTTCGCTTTGGTCTCTTGAATCCGAACCCATGGAAATACATAGAACCTTCCGAACGAGCCTTATTCCCAATAGATCACTTAAGTTTTTTAAAAAATCTTTCAATAGGATACATCTATCTATATTGGATTGGATCAACAACTAAAACCTCACAAGGCAGGTACATATCCAAATAAACAATTACATCAAAGAATGAAGGTGGATCCAAACTCTCTAATTTGCACAATATCACTGCAATGTCAACTTCCATCTTTAGTAATGAATCAACTTTCAACTTTCTACTGCAAACGTCCTTGAAAAATCTCCCTAATTATTTTAGAGCTGCATGAACATCTTGAGTAAGTTTTCCACGCACACCAACTGGCAACAAACGCTGCAAAATTACATGATAGTCGTGACTTTTAAAACCAGTTATCTTCTAATCATGGGTTTGGTTTATCTTGACATATTCAAAGTATAGTCATTAGGTAATTTGATTGTCATGAACTACTCACAGAATTTTTTCTCTCGTCATTTGATAGTGCATACCAACCAAAGGGCATATAAGCTGACAACCCATTATCTTGCAAATACAACTCCCTTCTTATCTCAAACTCATTTAAATCTTTACGAGAGTTAGTTGTATCTTTTGTCTTCCCTTTTATTGTCATACGAGTGTCCAGTATATTCTAGCATATATTTTTTTCAATATACATAACATCTAGATTATGTTAAAGTGTCAAGGTAGATTAGTATGACAAGTCAAAAAATATGCCTTTTTTGTCCAATTCAACTCCACTGCTTGTCATTTCCTCTTTCAAGTTGCATTCTTTTCAAATTTATTTTCTGAAACATCCATCAATTTCATGATAATATCTAGCCTATAAAACTCTAGCGGTGATGACTTGTGCTCAACCTTTCCATCAAACATGACTCTATTTGAATGCATTTATGATCATGTGGTAAATATTGACAGTTTCCAATGAAACATAATTTTCTACTATTTGTCACACATTGAGACTAAGTGTCTATATTATAGATAGGACACACCATTTTACCTTTTGTACTCCACCCAGACCAGTTTTCATTGGAAAATCATTTATTTTCGACAACACAACAGTATGTATCTTTAACTTCCGTAATAAGGCCACATCATATGTATTGACACTATGATCCCACAACTCTTTCAAACTCTGTAATAAGTGGTCGAAGACATACGTCTATTTCATTCTTGGTGACCTTTGCCTTGGCATTAGAAGAGTTATCATAAAATACAGATCCTTCATGTACTTTTAAGGTAGCAAATTATAGGGCATTAATATGACTGACCAAATACTATGAAAGTCTTCATGTTGACAAATGGATTAAAACCATTCGTTGCTAATCCATGAGTACTTGTGAGGTTCTTCGGCAAACCATGAGTACTTGGCATCAAATGTTTTCCATTGTAAAGAATCTGCAGGATGCAAAAGGAAGTTTCCATTTCGGACTCTTTCTGTGTAATGTAAAGACATATCTTTTGCAATCGATTGGTAAACAATCTTTGAAGTCTAGGAATCAAAGGAAAATGTCTTAACACCTTTTGGGGTACATTACGCTTATTAGATGTCCACCTTGATTCATGACACACTGGACATTTATCAAATTCTGCATATTGCTGTTAGAAGAGAACACAATTATTCTTACATGCATGAGATATTATAATCAAATCCTAGCCCTCGTTTCATAAAAATTATGGGGTAATACATTATCTGATAGGAGAGCCTCTCTAAATAATTCAAGCTAATGACTTTTGCAGAAATATGACATATAGACTTAATATGAAGCAACCTTACCATGAAAAACAATTTGATATGACGAGTGCACCCTTTGTACAGTTCTCGTTGTGCATCCTTATACAATCTTCCAAAATTTTCATTTCCCTCAAATAATTGAGTAGATGTTCCTTCTCCATTTCTCACCCTAAACATACTAACACCAAGATCGCCTAACATCTCCACTATATCTTCTCCATTATCATCACTATTATTAAATACATCCACATTTCTGTCAATGTCATTACCTTCATTTGATTGGATTGAGTGCCAAATCTGATTAGTTTAGGAAATGGTTTGCCATGTAAGACCCACGATGAGTATTTAGGATCAATTCCGTTGACATATAAATGGTCCCCCACTCCATTATCAAGGTTTCAAATCTAATTTCACCCATTTACTAGCCTGGATATACTCAAGCACTCGAACTGAAACCCAGGTGGCCACCCCTAATTTCAAGATCCAATGTTTTTTTTTTAATTTTTTTATTTAAGCCCCGTTTGAATAGTAAATAGTGGAGTGGGGGACCATTTATTTTCAAGATCGCATTTAATTACTATATTATTTTTATTTATTATATATAGCTAGCTTGTTTCATATCAAAAATCATTTTTCTTATTTTACTTACCAGTTCATGATAATATACAAAATAACATTTCATAGAAAGTAATTTTTTTTAATGACAAATTCTTATTTACCATAACAAAAGTCATTAGTTAATTTTTAAATTAATTTTATAAAATTCTTTTGAAAATGATAATTAATAGACTCAAATAATATTTGTTTTTAAAATATTTGAATGTCTTTCAATAAACTTCTATAATTAAACTTATTTTGATTATCTACGCTACCGTTCGAACGACTTTTATGACAATTCGAATGGGTTACAACTCTGTTCGAACATAAAAATATTGTTCAAACGCTATAGCAACAATCATCGCTAGATTTATTTATAACTTCCCACCAAAAACTTTGTTCGAATAATTAAATATAGCTTTCGAACGAGTTCTAACTTTCCTCCGGCAAAATTGTGTATATGTTCCTGCCATGACTATTATATGAATAGTTATGTCAGCATTCGAATGTGAATTAAATTATTATTCAAACGTGTATGGGAATGTTCGATCAGTATAGCTACCATCACCGCCAGATTTATTTATAACTTCTCACAAAAAACGTTATTTGAATGATTAAATATTTCGTTCAAATGGTTTTGACATTTCCCCTGCACAATTGTCTATACTTTCCCGCCACGATTATTATTCGAATAATCACACAAGGATTCGAACGTGAATTAGAATACGGTTCGAACGTGTTTGTGAATGTTCGAATGCTATTTTTTAGACGCTATATTTCTTTCTGGAAAGTATAGTTCAAATCGATTTTTATCTATTCGAATGAAGCTAAAACCTATTCCATGTTTTGAGATGAAATTTAATTTTTACCCTAAATAATCAAATTCGTCTTTAAAAAATTTCGTCTCAAAAGATTAAATTTTTTGTAGTACTTGCTATACCATAAACATGTGATGATGATCATGATATATAGTTTAATTCAATTACTCTAATATATATATATATATATATATATATAGCAAGAATATTATTTATTAAGTTCAATTTGATGTTTGGACTCTTTTCACTCTTCGTGACGATCTCAAAATTGATTTGTTAAGAAAATGAAGTTGCATTTGACTTTTGGACGTGCAATCACACGCCAAGTTCGACTTTGCCTCTGCTCTCTCAGATTATTATAATTTCAAATAATTCTCCATTTGACATTTTCGTAAATTTAGATCTCGTTTAATTACACAATTAAACTCCAATAGATTGCTGCAGCTCAACCACTTCATCATGTTTTATAGGATCACAGCACGAACTGTTCTCATAACCACCGATGCAGTTGACAACAAGAATTATTGTCTCAGATTACACGTGTGCACAGGACCAGAAAACGCGTACTTATTCCGCCACGTGTACGTTCTGTGAACAAATTAGTCAAATACTACTCCTATTATATCATTTTCAATGCATTAGTTAAAATTAAAGGACACTTTTGATGAATATAAAATAAATTTAATTTTTAATTATTCCATTTACACAAAATTTTCACATTGAATTATTTATTTATTCTTTATATAATAATAAAATAATATTAATTTAATATATTTTTAATATATTTATTTATATCATATTTTACCATTATATTAATTATATGTTAATTCGTAATTATATTCTAATTAAATTATTGGTTAAAAAATCATATTTTTAATGGTTATTTAATATTAATAACCACAAATTTCTAATTAAATTTATCTAAAATTCAATCTATATAAATGCCAAAGAATAAATTTAATATAATGCTAATAATCCTTGTTGACATTAATTGCTGCAGTAAAAGTCAAAGAAAGTGAGAGTTTTTTGAGAAAATGTTGAGGGAAGAGAGAGAGTGTTACCAAAAAAATAATAAACTAAACATTTGGTCATTGAACAGTTCATATCAAATTTGACTTTACTTTTACAAATACTGTAGCTAAAAGCCAAATTTTTTTACTTTACATAATCCATTGCAGCCAACTTTTGGTCCGTAATAGCTAAAAGAGGCTCTTTTTTTGCATATGCATATTCCATTGAGAGTGCTAGGTTTGGTAGTAAGATGAAAATTTTAAAAAGCCAAACCATACAGATACGCCTTGTATCCGTACGAGTTGCCTGCCCGCCTGCTGGCCTAATTGTTCATCGCTTCTAATCAAATATATATCCGACAATAAATATAGAATTTATAATTAATTGATAGTTCATTCAGCAAATTATATATAATTCACGAAACATTAGATGTTGTCAAACCTTATATATAATGAACGTACGTACGTAATACAAATGTTAGCATGCCGTTAATACAATATTGGCCACGCGCGTTAGCATTAATTTTGTCAAGAAATTCACATAATATATATTGTAAGACTAGGGTTTCGAATCTATAAATATATAATGAGAAATGAATTAAAAATAGGATAATTATAGGGAGGATGATGATGAATCCTCGCTCTAGATGAATCTTTCGCCGCTAGTTTAACAAATATAAATTAAAAAACACTTAGAATATTATGTAATTGATGGATTACTTCCAATCCATATACAATTATTAGAATGTAGAATATAGAATATAGTGTGACATAACTGACAAAAAAAACATAAACAATATAAGTTAAGAGAAATATTACAATTACAATGAGATATATTCTATAAAAATAAAGCCACAATTAAACTGAAATCATGAATTTGTATGATACGATAGATCTACTTTGTAATAAAATTAACTAATTTACAATCTAAAATATAATATCAAGCTAGGTTAATTTGTGAGCTTATTTTAGTGAGATATATCTTTATAATTAAAGCATTTCTCATAAGCTAGCTAGGTAAAGCCTCTCGACCTCTTCCTATACCATGCATATAATATGCGATATATGTTAATTTCATTCAACTCAAAAGAGACGTCCATATGACATAATATAGTAAATGATAATGTATTATATGGTGCAGACTTATGACAAAACGCAATTTTGAGTTCTGAGGTCCCGATGGAAAGAAATAGAGTTCAAGACCTTTTTGTAATTTGTGTGTCTGTGTTTGTGAATGGGATTTGTCATTTGAGTATGTATGTTAGGACTTTCAGTCAAATGATTTTATCTTTATTTCAAAATCAGAATATTATAATTATTATTTGACCATAAATCAGTTTTTGATGTGGATTCGTCTTTTTTTTTTTTGTTTTTTTTTAAATCAGCTTGAATTCTTCTTCTAGGAATCTTTTTAAGGTTCCCAAAATTGATTTTTCGAGAAAAACTTAAATCCATCCTAGAGTACACATTAAGGCCATGTTTCCTACCCTCACGAGTTTCTTTCTTTGCTTCTGCTTTCTTTTACCATCGAGCAATGCTAATGATGAACTTCCCAAACCTTCAAACATCATATTTTCTTAAAATTTTTTTAATATTTTTTAATTTATTCTTCTTAAAATAATTAGGTTTTTCTATTCATTATAGATATATTAAATATTTGATAAAAGAAAAAAATGATAAAAATTAAAAGAAATGTGGTGTGTGAAGGTTGTGTAAATAGTAAGAAGTTGTGTAAATTTTTTCTTTACCATCGTGTTGCTCCTAACCCATGTATCAAGCATAATGTATATCCATATATATATATATATATATATATATATATATTACTTGAAGAAAAATGCTACTCTCACCAATCAAACTTATCACTCGGTATTACTGCGTGTTTAAGGAAATATCTTTTTAATAATATTGTGATTTTTTAATTTTTTAAAAAATATTTGAAAGTATTAAAACATACATATAAGAAAAAGGAAAAAAATTTAATTAGAAGTAACAGTGGCTCTTAGTGGGAGCTGGGAACAGTGGGTGTAGACCCACCCTTTTTTAACCTCTACAGTCTACACCAACATTAAAATAAGGTGGCTGCTTGATAGTGGCAAATTATGTTTAAAGTAATTGGTTAGTCTACGCAGGCCACGGCTCCCAGCGGGAGCGACCATTAGTTCTAATTAGGGTTTGTTTTCTTTTTCTTACATATATATTTTTAATAATTTTAAATATTTTTTTTAAAAATACAATATTATTAAAAATTATTTCCTTAACTATTAAGTAAAAATAAAAAATAAAAAATAAAAAATTCTAACGGTAACATTAAGCAGTAAGTTTAAGCGGTAAGAGTAACATTTCTCATTAAAAAAAATATTGCAACTTGGCGAAGTTCATTAAACAGTCTCTACTCGCATATGTCACCATTATTACGTATTTGGATCAATCTTAATTTGCTTAATATAATTGTACTTGGCTTTTGTAAATATATTACTCGAAACATTGGTCAGTGTCAATCAGCCACCTTATTTTACTGTTGGAATGGTATATCATTGCAACTTGGCGAAGCTCATCACACAGTCTCCACTGGCATATGTCACCATTAGTACGTACTTCGGGGATCAGTCTTTTGCTTAATATAATTGTACTAAAAATGATCAAAAGTCTTCTTCTATATCACCAACTCTAGATCTATAAATACCACGGCCAACTCTAGATCTGTAGATCCGTATCCCCTGATCACCAATTCTTGGGTCATTGTGATAAGAAATTAGTGCAATACGCATCCTCTGATCAGGAACCCTAGCTAGATAGCTCCGAATTACTTGTCTACCTCTACCTGAAAATGAGTATTGTACGTCGTTTCCAAGAGTTTTTCCTCTGGATTTACACACAATCGCTTTTGCGTTTTCAGAGAATTCTCCCCCAACATCATGATGTCAGGTCGCTGCCACCGCCTTCGGTGGTACTACCACCAAATGACACAGAAGCACAAGCAGTGGTAGCTCAACATGTACTTGTTCGGGAAGTGGGTAATGAAAACAACAAGGATTGGGTCAGGATAATAGTGGCATTTTGCTTATCATCTGCCGTTGGTGTAGCTCTCACATCCGCCCAACTTCACCCCAATTTCTCTCCCACATTTAACCTCTTCTCTTTCACTGTCTCATTATGCTTTGCTTCCTGTTTTGTTAGCCACTTCATTAATTTCAAGTTCCCGGTGACAGCCCGAGTGCTGAATGAAGTTGGCATCTTCTTTGCAGTCACAGCTTTTTTCATAGCCATTACCATTCCCTTTCCTCTGTCCCTCAAACTTACAGTCTGGCTGGTCTATGCCGTTTCCTTCCTCGTTATTGCTGTTTCCAAGCTCTGTGCCTCGACTCTGTTGTAGTACTGTCTCCCTTTAAATCACGTGTACACAATATTAATTATGCTGCCAAACTAATAAACTAATTTGCTGTGTTCTCCATCTAATTTCACTTTATATATGTTGGTTTTGGTTCAGATCATAATTAAACCCATACAACGAAAGTTTACTTGGATCATGCATCATGTTGATCATCATGAACTTGCAAAACATCGATAATAGTTTTTTCAAAGAGAAACGCTTTAGACCGGATATTAATCCAATAAGTAGAGAACAACAGAAAAGAATGAATTATTGACACGTAAGTGCCCCTTCAACATGTAAGTGCGCCGTGCTGTAGATGATTATTTTGAAAGAGCCCCCCACCCCACCCCTCTCTCTCTCTCTCTCTCTCTCTCTCTCTCTCATCGAAAGAAAACCTTTCTCTCTGTGGAACCGAAAACCTCTCCTCCCTGAATCCTAACATGACCTCACAAATCCAAATCTTCTGAGCCATAGAGTACTGCTAGCAAGCAACACGTAGAGGACGTAATTCCAGCAACACCAAGTTTGTCACGGTTGACTACCGTTTTCGATCTTATTCTGGTCCGTATTATTTTCTCTTCATTTTCCCTTCATTTTTTGTTTAACTATGCCTATTCGGATGCTCTAACAGCAACACCAAGTTTGTTGGTTAGTTTCATGTTTGGCAAACTATTCTTTATTTGTAATTTGATGATTTTTTTGCTCTCACAACTTTTTGAATAAAACTTGATGGTTAGTTTCACGGTTGATTACAGGTTTGGAAATTTATTGATTCACTAGCCCCATTCCTCTGGAAATTCAACCACTGGTGGTGGCGTTTTGGCTAGTGCTGCTGCTGTTGGAATTACCCTTCAATTCGCCAATGATGTTTTGTTTTGTCTCATTTTGTTTCAGTTTTTTGCTTAGCAAGTGTACCAAGAAATGCCAAAACTTATTTGATTTTTTTCTAATGTTTAAATTTTTTAATGCTTTGTTGGATTTTTGGGACCAAGAAATCAAGCAAGAAAATTATTCAAGCAAGAAATCACGAGAGGGAAGGAGAGTGACAGAGATGGAGTGAAGGAGTGAGAGACGCATCGTGAGGGAGGGTTTGGGTTTTCCATCTTTCGTGTCGAGAGACTGACAGAGAGGGTTTGTGTTTCAATTTCACTTTCAGATTGAGAGACCGAGAGAGTGAGAGAGCAAAGAGAGAGGGAGGCTTCGATGAGCTTTCGGATCGCTTCGACAAAGAGAGTGAGAAAGCAGCGAGGGGAGGCTCAAGAGGCAGAGAGAGTGAGGGAGCAGATACCCTGTTTACGCGGAGTGTAATTTGACTCATGTGCTCCTTACGTGGTAGCTCCCTACTTGTCTCCGATAAGACCACTTTATAGGAGTCTCCGGCCAGAAGTTATTCTCTTTTTCAAAATGCGAAAAGAGTTTTTTATTTGGGTTTTCCATGAAGTAGCTTGAATAGAAAGCAAATAATTAACATGATCACTACATGCATGACTCATAAAATATCTAAAAAATCATGCTAAAAATCTCAAAAAGCTAATTTTATTTACAACTATATATGAATTAAGAAAAAGAGTCAGATTCATAAAAAAGTACTTGCCAATCAATTAATAGACTATTTTTTCTTTTCTGGGAGAGGGAGATCGAATATATATATAGATTCACGCAGCGTGCATGCATGGCTCTCTTATATATATATTTCCTATCAGTACTTTCTGCCAGATTTCCTTGCGTTTTTTGTTTTGTTTTTTCTGAGCAAGGTTGTCGGGTCTATATTACGTAAGTCAATTGAAATTGGAAAAATATTCTAAACCCGAGACATTATCTCCATGAATTCTCGATTTTTTAATTTTAATTTATTTAATGGTTAAGAAAGTATTTTTTAATAAGTTTATAATTTTTTTAAAATGATTAAAGTAATATAAAAATGCTTAAAAAATACACCAAATTAATAAAAAAAGTACAAAATGTACTTATTGGTAGGCAGTGTCAGGACACCTCTCGGTGGCCCTAGCACTGCCTATTGAAATTTGTGGTCACATAGGATGTGTTTGGATGTTAAAAGTATTTCAGATCAATCATTTGTAAATAGTAGTGAATTAGTTGTAAATAATAGTCTAATGTTTGTAAATAAAAATGAACTGTTCATAGATAATAGTAAAGTAATAATACGAGATGATCTCAATAGCAAACATAGCCTAATAGTTTCAATTAGGATAAATAGAGGGAAGACAACTTAATTGCTTTCTCAATAGACAATTGCCTATAATTGACGATCACATTGATAGAAAGTTCAACCATGCATCGCCAGTAATTTAGTAGCTTTGGATAATGATCAAATCAGAAAATAAAGGTGTATCGGTCATATGTATATATATAGTACTTACCAATGAGTACTATTCTGTAGATTACTATTAGTACTATTATTATTATAATTTGAATAAAAAAACAATAATTAATTTTAAAAATGGAGAAATGAAATTTATGGTCATGAGATATTGGACGGTACTCCAATATATCAAATCTATATGGGACCACTTTTTAGATTCCCAAAATTAATACAGGGTCTTGTTAGTTATTACAATAAATGGTTTTGAAAATATACGCTGGCATTGAAATACGGTTTCCTAACTCTGACAGTAATGGAGTAGGAAGAAGATTAAAAAAAGAAGAGGATGGTAGACAACCCACCTACCCCAATGAAAATATTTAATTGGAGAGCTTGAGAACTCTTAGATAGTTCAAGACCTCTATTACTTAGTGAATAATAAATAGAAAAGTTGAAACTGTAAAAAGAAGATTGAAGTGTGAAGGTTTTTTTGGTAGTGGAACCTCAGGTAAGAAGGGTAGATTGATTATGCTTTAGGACCATACTATCACAGCTGAAGTGGCTAATTATTGTCAAAGACATATAAGCTTATGGATTACAAATGAGAGAGGTTACTGACAAGGTACTATGGAGAACCTGATGGCAGTAAAAGAGTTGCTTCTTGGATATTTTTCTTCTCTCTTAAACCTGCTATGAATACAGGTTGGGATGTAATTGGAGATTTTAATGATCGAGGTGTTCTCACAGGATGAAAAAATGGGGGAGAGGCAAAGACAAGAAAGTCATATGGCAGCATTTAGAGATGCTTTGGAGGATGTTGGGTGTATGATTAGGGATGGAGAGGAGATAAGTTTACATGGAGCAACAAGCATGAAGATGAGACTTTCACTAAAGATCAAAGACTCGATAGAATTGTGGTTAATGCAAAAAGGAAAAGCCTGTTCCAGGGAAGCTGGGTAGAGGTGATGAAAGCTATGTGTTCTGATCATAGCTAGGCCACTATATATTATGGTGTATGAATCAGGCTAATGGAAATGAGGAGAGGAGGAGAAGGGTGTTTAGATATATATGAAGTTAGTTGGGCACTAGAAGAGGAGTGTGCTGAGGTTTTGAAGAGGGTATGGAACCATGAAGGGCACCCTGACCCGTTATCTAGCTTAGAAAACGGAAAGACAGCTTTGTTAAGCTGGAGTAGACATAAGGGGACTGGTTCAGGGAGGGAATTAGAAGATAAAACTAAAGATTTGAGGAGGTTACAGTCTGGCTCCTCTATGCCGTTTCCTTCCTCGTTATTGCTGTTTCCAAGTTCTTCCATGTGTAGTACATATATGTACTTAATTTATATTGCGAAAGGTTGATTCTGTTGTAGTACTGTCTACCTTTAAATCTTGTGTACATGCACATAATATTAATGGTGCCAAACTAAAAAACTAATTTGCCGTGTTCTCCATCTAATTTCAATTTATGTTGGTTTTCGATCAGATCATAACTAAACCCATGCAACGAAAGTTTACTTGGATCATGCATCATGATCAACTTGCAAAACATCGATAATTCTGTTTTTAAATGCAAAAAGAGTTGATATTTTTTTGGCTTTTCCATGAAGTACTACTTGAATAGAGAACAAGTTATGACATTATCAATATTACATGCATGACTGATAAAATATCTAAAAAAATAATGCTAAAAATCTGAAAAAGCTAATTTTATTTGCAACTATGAATTCAGAAAAGAGTCAGATTCATAAAAAAGTTGCCAATTAATAAACTAATTTTTCTTTTCTGTGAGAGGGAGATCGAATATATATATATATATAGATTCACGTAGCGTGCATGCATGGCATATTCCCTTTCCGCGTGAGTACTTTCTGCCAGATTCCCTTGAGTTTTTTGTCTTCTTGTTTCTGAGCAAGGTCATATATGGGGTCTATCTTAATTCTTACGTACGTCAATTGAAATTGGAAAAATAAAAAACCACCGAGACATTTATCTCCATGAATTCTCCGGATGATGATTTTTTGTTTTACTTAGATGATGATTAAGAAAGTATTTTTTAATGAGTTTATAATTTTTTATTAAAAAATAAATAATTTGATTTAAAAAATGTTTAAAAAATTAAACAAAATTAAAAAAATAAAATTCATTTATCGGTGGGCAATGTCGGGACATCTCTTGGTGGCCCCAGCACTGCCCATTGAAATTTGTCGTCACTTAGGGTGCGTTTGAACATTAAGAGTATTTCAGATTGATCATTTGTAAATAGTAGTGAATTAATAGTAAATAATTTGTGAATAATAATTAACTTACTGTTTATGAATAATAATAAACTGTTTATATATAACAGTAAAGTAATATGAGATGATCTCAGCAGATAAACATAACCTCAGTAGTTTCAATTAGGATAAATAGACGAAAGACAACTTAATTACTTTCTCAACGGACAATTCATCATGTCTGATAATTGACGATCACATTGATCAGAAAGTTCAACCATGCATGGCCATGCAGCTAATTTGGATTATGATTAAATCAGGAAAATCAAGGTGTATCGTTCATATATATATAAATATAATAACCTATGAGTAGTACTAGTACTCTGTAGCTTATTATTAGTACTATTATTATTATTTGGATAAAAAAACAATAATTAATTTTAAAAATAGAGAAATGAAATTTATGGTCATGATGATCAGATATTGGACGGTCCAATATATCAAATCAAAACGTATTAATACATATAATATATATATATTAATACATATAATATATATATATTATATATATATATGTATGGGACCACTTTTTGATTCCCAGTGTATTAGTTAATTAAACGAGGTGATCAACTTATATATATAAAACAACGAAAATACCAATTCTACACTAACGAATAACAAAGGTTTTATTTTATTTTATTTATTTTTTATTTCAGAAGATCAGGGGAAGGAGATTGAAACCTGATTCTCCCGCTTTGAAAATTAATCAGAATCAATTCTACATCCAAACGACCTTAAAAATCAAATCAAGACGCGCATGTTAATATGGGACCACTTTTAGATTCCCATGGCGTACTATTAATGCCGGGGCCTTATTAGTTATTACAATAAATGGTTTTGAAAATATACGCCGACATTGAAATTCCTAATAACTACAAGATCAAAAACGGCATATATATTGTGACAATTTTTATCCCATTGCAAATAAAGTCACCGCAATAAGTTGCGGCCTTTTAACCTCGACTTGCGATTTAAATAGAGTGGCACCTTACTGGACTTATTTGCAGCGATTTTTAAGATTATTGCATGGAATTTTTTTACCGCAATAAGAAAAAACATTTTGCAACTCGCTAAAAGTCGTCACTACTTGGTCTACCAACTTAGCCATTTCCAAGTACTTTCGTTCTCCACTTCTCTACTCTTCCCCATTCCTGAGTATGTATCATTGCAGTGTCCACCCACCTCCTAACGGCGAGACCAGTATTTTCAATCACCACTCAGGCTTCAATTCTTCAACTTTGTTAGCCTTCCCAGTGGAAGCTAGGGTCGTCTTCTCCTCTCTATACAATTGGGTGCGGTGCGATTGAGGATTTGAAGCATTTGAATTTTTTCAATGATTTTGAGCAAATCAGAGGTGGAGACTATCAATTGAGACTCTTGGGTACATTCCGTCACCACAGGTATGGTTGCAACGAATTTTTCTATTTGTCCCCTTTCAGTCATGCTTGTTGCAGTATAAAAAATAGGGCCTTTTGTTTGTAGACTAATTTAAAGGTATTTAAGTATGAAATCATGAATTTTTTTGCACGAGAATTTTTTGTATACCTCCATTTTGTGGATGCTTTCATGTGGGTGTTAGATGTTGAGAATTTTTTATTGATATTTTTAATTTGCACACCACAGATTTTCCATTGAAGCATTAAATCCCTACTTTCTCAATCACCCATCAACAATCCAACTAGAATGTACATATATAAAGCTTTTATTGCCCCACAATAGACTGCATGTTGTATAGAATCTGCTTGTAGTGAATGTTGTTCTCGATCAATTGCAATAAGAAAGGTATCGGACTGAATATATAACCCCATGAATAATATTCTAAACTAGAAGAGGAAAAGAAATGCAGTACATGAACCATGATTAATTCTAGATAGCTAGCTGATCAACCTCTTTATCTATCTTTATCATGGACTAATTACCTAATTAGAATTATAAGGTATTGATAGAGTGTATGGTACTTATATTTTTAAAACAAGTGATATTTTTCCATCTTTAATTTTAACCATCATGATTTTATAATGATATATGTCAAATGTTTGACTGATGAGTAAAAAAAAAAAAAAAAAGCATAGGTAATCTATTTGTTGTTCTTCAATCTAGATTTTATTTTCTAATTTTAGTCATACATATTTAGTGTTATAAATGTAATTTATGTTTGGCGAGGATTAGATGCGAATGCTGTTAGGAATAAATGTAATCTTAATTGAACTCTGGGACTGCAGTGATCCGATAAAGATAAGTATTTGAATTGTAAATTTTATCAAATCTTGTTTGTATTATAAGATAAGAGTCAACAAGAGTCCTATGTGTGTTTCGAGTCTAAGCATCAGTTGAAGAGATAAAGATGCAAGTCTTATTGAAAAACGAAAGCTGATCTGAACTCGATGCAATCCAGAGAAGTAATCTAGTCTAAGATGTTTGCAAGTTGTTAGAAACGTATCTGATTGGGATACTAGATAAACTTGTTAGCTGAGTCATTCTCCAGATCAATGATAGCATTGCATATATATAGAGGAGTCGGCCGAGGGTTGAGGGAAGATACTTGAACAACACACATTTACATTCATTGATAGCTTGAAGATCTGGGTAGAACTTCAAGAGATTGTGCAAGGGAACATAAATTCAAGAGATAGTGCAAGGGAAAATACCTGAGTGAAGGATTTTCATAAAAGCTCAATTCGTAGAATTGAGTGAGAGAGCACACTCTAAGGGGAGTTATCGTGTTCAATATTCAACCACTGGAGGTTCTAGTAGGAAATACAATGATTGGAGTGTTAGAGGTTCTAACTATCTACTACGGTAAAAGACAAGCGGGTTGCATGTCTTGGGTAAATTTGTCTAGTTACGAAGGTTTTGTAAACGCTTTACTTGTAATACTCTCAATCAATAAATTGACTTTCCTGGGTTTGGTTGCCCCATAGGATTTTACATTTGAGAAGTTTTTCAAAGGATTTCCCTTCGTAATCAAATAGTGTGTTAAAGTTATTAATATATATTGGTTACTAATCAGTGCTAATAGCTTGTGTTGAGTGTTAACGTGTAGAACTGGGCGTACTTGGGTATTTTCAATTGGCATCACAGCATGATTCACTTAATCTGAGTGTGATCCATTCCCTTGGAAGATCATGGCAACACTATCATTACGACCACAATTTGATGGTGATAACTATGCCTATTGAAAAGTAAGGATGAGAGCGTTTCTAAAATTACTTGATGAGAAAGTATGGTTAACAGTGGAATCAGGATGGATGAGGCCCACATCACCTATAGAAGAATGGACCAAAGAATAATCTAGCAACTGTAATTGAAACAACAAAGGTCTAAATGCCATTTTCATGGCAGTTTCTCCCGATGAATTCAAGAGAATCTCCATGTATGAGAATGCCAATGATGCTTGGGATATTTTGGAAACCACACATGGACTAAAAAGGTGAAAAATTCTAAATTGTAGATATTGACCTCAAAGTTTGAGAAGATAAAAATGCTGGATGATGAGAGTTTTAATGAATTTTATGTTAAACTAAATGACATTGTAAACTCCAGGTATAATCTTGGTGAGAAGGTGGAGGAGGCACGAGTTGTGAGGAAAATTCTGAGATCCTTGCCTGAAAGGTTCTGACCAAAAGTGACAGCCATTGAAGATGGTAAGGATTTAGATGCAATTCGGGTAGAAGAACTGGTAGGCTCTTTGCAAACCTATGAATCTACTCTTCCACAACAAAAGAAAGGTAAGTCCATCGCACTCAAAACTACTAAGGAAGAAAATCACCCTGATGATGAAGATCTGTGCAATGATGACTTAGCCCTTGTGGCTAGAAAAAAGGTAAGAATTTCGTTAAAAAGAATGAATTTGAAAAATGGAATAAAAAAAATCGAGACTAAAGATAAAATCTAATGTCATGAATGCTCTGGTTTTGTCCACACAAGAATTGAATGTCCAAATTTTAAAAGAAAAGTAAAAGCTTTGAATACTACTCTAAGTGATGATTTTGATTTTGAAAGTTCAGATACATCTTCTGATAATGAAACTGCTTTTATTGCTTTCTCTATATCCATTGCCGATTATGCTGACAAGAGCAAACAATGTACTGACAACAATATGGGTCTGTGTGATACTGATTCTGATGTTGCCACAAAAGTTTCTGATCATTAATTAAGTGTGCAGGAAGCATATGAGGACTTATGTGAAGAGTTCGTGAAAATATAAAAAGTAAATAAAAAGCTATACAAAAATCTAAGCACCATGGAGAATGAGAAGAACAATTTGGTAGAGGCACTAAAGCTGACAGAATTGGAAGTGACAAAACTGTGCAAATAGAAAGAGGTTCTGGAAAAGGAGTTGGCAGTCTGTTAGGAATTCAAAGAAAAAACTCCCACTCAAAAACTAAATGAACTACTAAAAGTTTAAAAATATAGTTCCGATTGCACAAGACTATGATACAATACTTCCAAAAATTCATATCATAAAGTATCCGTTGCCTCTAAATCCAAAGGTATCACTTTTGTAAAAGAAAGTAATACGGAAAATATCCCAAAGAAATTTATTAACAAAAGCAAGTCAACAATGATTTCTCTAGGTAAGTCCAAAGGTATGGTTGTTCCTACTTGTCATTTCTGTGTAATAATTGGACATATTAGAACAAATTGCTTTAGACTTAGGAAAAAAAAAAGAAAGAAAAAGGAAATATAAATAAGTTTTTGAAGAAGGATAAGAATCTAGAATTTAAGGTGGATAAATTGAACAATCAAATAAACACCCCAGGTAAGAAACTGTGTGAACTATCCGAGTTATGTTTTCCAAAAAAATTGAAGAATATGGATATCAAGACCAAGTGGATAGTGAAAGAAAAGGCCGTATGCATGGTAGCACACATAGCACTCAAAGCTATGGACACTAGCATGTGGTATTTGGACAGTGCTTGCTCTAGACATATGACAAGAGACAAATGATTGTTTAAAAAGATTGAGTGTGGATGTCCTTGGTTTACCTACTCTTCATAATATTCTTTTTGTTAATGGTCTCAAGGCGAATCTATTAAGTATTAGTCAATTTTGTGATGATAATCTTTCTGTGTAGTTCTTAAAGGATGAATGCAAAGTTTATGATAGTGCTGAAAAATAGATCTTAAGAGGCATCGAAACTGCTAACAATTGCTATGGAATCTCTCCTATAAACACAATACGCTGTCACAAAGTAGAGCTAGATGAAACTAAGTCGTGGTACTACTGTCTAGGTCACATCAACTATAGGGACATGCAAAAGATCTCTAAGAAAGAAGCTGTAGGTGGCCTGCCCAAAATTTTGAAAAATAAGAAGATAGTGTGCGAAGCCTGTTAGGAAGATAAGTAGACCAAGGCACAACACAGAAAGATAGTTGACATTCTGACATCAAGATCACTTGAGCTGTTACACATGGATTTGATGGGTCCTACTTAGAATGAGAGTCTCAGAGGAAAGAAGTATCAAATGGTTATCGTGGATGACTATTCAAGATACACCTGGATCATTCTGTTGAGAGACAAAACAGAAACGTTTGAGCTTGCGAAGAAATTGTTCTGACAACTACAAATAGATAAGAATTCCTCTATCTCTCGTATACGTAGTGATCATGGTAGAGAATTTGAAAATACTAATTTTTTTTCATTTTGTGATGAACAGGGAATACATCAAGAGTTCTCTGCCCCGATCACTCCACAACAAAATAGAATTGTAGAGAGGAAAAATAGAGCAATACAAGAGATGGCTCGCACCATCTTGAGTAGCAAAAAGTTGGCCTTATACTTCTGGGGAGAAGCTGTCAACATTGCTGGACACATTTTGAACCATGTAGTCTTTCGCCCAGGCACCAAACTCACCCCTTATGAGTTATGGAATGGAAAGAAACCCACGGTAAAGTACTTTAAAATGTTCGGGAATACCTGCTACATTTTAAGAGACAGAGAGAATACCCACAAATTCGACAGCAATAGTGATAAAGGAATATTTCTTGGATACTCATCAAACAACAAAACTTACAGAGTGTACAATTTGCAAACTAAGACAGCGATAGAGTCAGTCAACGTAGTTGTGGATGACAATTCCAAGGAGATGACCATGAAGGAAATTGACCACCTTATTGAAAAAGCTAAAGAAAACTCAACTGATCAAGAGGACACAGATTCAGTAGAACCTGCTTCACCAAGCTCAATTCCACCCCATGAAAAAGAGATTAAGAAAATGAGTGAAGGAGAACATCCTTGGAGACTTGGGTGAAGGTATGAGATTAAGAAAATGAGTTTTAAATCAACTCTCAAACGTTTGCTATTTTTTGCAGGTTGAACCAAAGAAGGTGGAAGAAGCCTTTCAAGATGAAAGCTGGGTGAATGCCATGCATGAGGAATTGAATCAGTTCATTTGAAATCAAGTATGGGAGCTAATGCCAAGACTCGAGGATCATAACATCATTGGAACAAAGTGGATCTTCAAAAACAAGTCAGACGAACATGGCCTCATTGTTTGCAACAAGGCCAGACTGGTAGCACAAGGATACACCCAAGTTGAAGGATTTTGAAGAGACCTTTGCACCAGTAGCCCGTTTGGAATCAGTTAGCATATTACTAGCAATATATATATATATATATATATATATATATATATATATATATATATTTATATGCACTGTTTTAAGTAACCGAATTATGTATGGGCTGTGTTTTGTGGTGACTATATATATATTTATGGACTGTTTTGAGTAACCAAATATATAAGGAGATTGTGTGGGTGTTGTACTTTTATATATATTTGAAATAAAAGAGGGTTTTTAATAAATGAACTTATTTAAAGTCTTTAATGATTCTTGGAATAAATTTGGTATGAGTATTTGTATAGAAAGTTTATTTTGAAAGTGGTGTTGTGTTTTTTTTCTTAGGAGGCTAGAAGTATAAAGATTATTTTGGCTATATGTAATGTTATAAACTTGTTTTAAAAGGAGTGTTAAATGATCTAATTATAAACTTTGAGGTTAAGGATTTGAATTACTTAATGGGCTATTTTAGTTATTTCCTATGTTATGCTTAACTAAATAATATGTGTTAACTAGGTTAATTATTTCTTATGTTACTCTTGTAAGGATTAGTTGAGATGGTAGTTATTTGAAGTAACGTTAAGGGTAGAAAACGACATTAGATTTATAATATTTTAGTTTCTCGTTAAAAGGAGGCCTAAAGGATGTTGGATGAGTATTAACACACTTGTTATTTATTGGATTAGGATCTACTGAAGTTAAAGGGATTGAAGCGGATCGAGGTAAGTAGCTATGATCATGCTCCCACACCAAGTTCTCTTGTGAAAGAATATCTCTCTATCTCTTTCCAAACATTACTCTAATTAAAGAATAAATGAACTTATATTATGCACAAGCCTTTCATGGTAGTATCTATTAAACACCCTATCGATTATAATTGTTTGTATGTGTATATGGTAATGCATGCACGTAGATTCTAAGTTATGGTATTTTCATACACGCTCCTTTAAATAACTAATGTTCTACTTATATGTAATCATGACATGAAATGCTATTTTTAAAAAATAAACGCATATGCATCGGACTAAGAAAGATACTGAAAATGTCTCATTGTAAAGAAGGAAAAGAAATAAACAAAGGTTAATGTATGAAAATATGTAATGGCTATATGAATGGAAAGGGTACCAAAGAAATGGGCAGATTGCAATACTGGGTAAGTAGTATTGATAGTGCATCCAGTGCTGCCCCCTGACGGAAAGAGGTTCCTAAACTGTGGCCACAGGTGGAATCCAAGTCCAAAAGGATCGCTAGCCCCAACACACGGAGCGTAATAGTGTGCCGGCCAAAAGAGAGTGAAAGATGAAATTAAGTGTATGAATAATGAAAGTATGATATATAAGTATGTATGAAAGTAAGAAGTAAAAATTATGCATGAAAGTATAAAGTAAGTATATGCATGGTAGTAAGAAGTAAGCGTATGTATGAAAGTATGAAGAAAGTATATGCATGAAAGCATGATTAAACTTTTAACCTGTTTATGCATGAAAGTGTTGTCAAAATTAGTAATTATTTATGGATGCATGTTTTCAAAAGAAAATACAAGATATTTATTAAGTTAACAGTATGGTGTACTGTTTACTGAGTAATAGATTCACTTTTTGTTTATGTTTTTAAACTTCTAGGTACAGACGAAACTGCTGAGGAGCTGGGTAATGCTGAGGAGGGAGGGGTCGAGGTTTAGTAGTCCCTAGGTAGTTTGGTTTCTTTTTGGTGACGACATATGTTCTCTTATGTTTTGATAATGGACCCCACACGGGGATGTTTATTTGAGTTAACTTTTAGATAAGATACATTCAGGTATAATGTATATTTTATGGTGGGGTGATGGAAACCCCTCATACTTTAAGTTAGTTTTCTTTTGCAAGGACTATAGGGACTGAGTCCCTTTTTGTTTAAAATAGTTATATTAGATGAATGGATGACGGACTCTGAGAGTCCTTTATAAATGAATGTAAATATATGTCTATTAGGTGTCCCTTTTTGTGTAGAAATCTAGAGTTCATGCGTGATGTGTTTGAGCCCGTCACATATTATTTTACCTTATAATAATAATAATAATAATAATAATAATATGGGCATTATTAATCATAATAATATACAGTTATAATAGGAAAAAGAACAGGTACGGGATCACGGTATCACTCATGATAGGGTGAGGTTGTGACACATTTCCTTACTTATATTCTGGCCCTGCAATATCTAGTGATTTGATTAGTGTGGAGAATAGAAGCACTAGTCTTTTTTTAAGAGGAAGGGAACAATCTCTTTACTCTACATATATATATATATATATATATATATATATATATATATATATATATTTATAAAGGAATCTATGTCTACACCCGGGATATAGCAAATTTGGATTTTTTATTTTTGTGAAGCTTTTGAGTATATCTTCAGCCTTCATACGATGACATTCTATTATTCTAGTGTCCATGTCCCTTTTGTTCACAAATAGGGGGCGATTATGGTTGTAGCAAAAGTAAGGAGTATAGTTAAATCTCAACCTAAGTTTCTTATTTCAAACATAATTTTCTCACCCAATGGTACAAGTACTTATTGACTCTTAATTTCTTCCTATGTTTATTCTAGGTACCTTAAGAGTAAAGGGACAAGAATGGCTTTCGTGACCATATATTCGGACTTTGAAGAGTCTTGGTTAGTTCGTGACCAAAATAAAAATAATATTAAAAATTTATATTCTAATAATATTTTAATTTGATAATATTTTTATTCAATTTTTTTTTCAAAATTTCATAAAACATTTTAACTCAAACAATTTCTAATTCATCTCATCTGATCAATTTAAATATCTCATTACTGTTTATAAATCATGATCTCAACTTATATCATCACAACTCATGATAGGGCTAAGTTTCCTTTTTTCTTAAAGAAACGAAAGGTCCAAATCTTAAAAGCAACCTTTCTCCCAAACAGCTACTTCCCAATCACTATATTTTATTTATGTTCGAGGGATTGTTCGAACAATTTATTTATGTTTGAACCGATATATTTTTATCTTCAAACAAAAATATTCCGATCGAACGTGATTTATATACATTCGAATTGAAAACATCTGTTCTAATGGTTGGTTATATATTTTTGTTCGAATAGTATATGGTACATTCGAACGATGATTAATAAGTTCGAATAAGATATTATCTGTTCAAATGTTTGTACATGATCTCTCTTTGAACAAGAAATTCATCTGTTCGAACATAATTGACTGTTTGCAACCCATTGGAATGGATTTGATCAGTTGTTCGAACGGAATCTAAAATACGTTTGGAAAACTAATAAATTGAATAGTACCATTCAAACTGGGTATGTTATGTTTGAACGGTACTCATGCTATAGTAAACTGTAAATTCAAAAATGAAAAAAATATTAAAATATTATAATTAAAGCATTCTATTTGTTCAAATGTTGCATCAAGTTAGAATAAAAAAAAACAGTAAAGAAAATAAGTTCTAGAATGGTGGTGGTATAGAGTTTTGGGACATCATTAATTGCCATTGTTTGAATATATTCTGAGATTGAATCTCCAACTTCGCCTGCATGTTTTGTTCTAATCTTGCCTCTATATCCACTGCCTGAGCTAATTGAGTTTGCAACTTTCCTTGTTGGGACCTCAAATGTTCAATCTCCCACCTTGCTTCCTCTACTTCCTGAGAGTTGTTATTCGATCTTACTTGAGAAGAGGATGATGATGTTGAGGAAGGCTTCACGCAACATCCTAAACCCCTTAGATATCCAAAATGTGGTCCAAAAACTTGAGAAAAAATTTGAACATCATTCACAGATGATTCATCAGATGGAGACGCAACAGTTTCCATAAGTGATACCATCTTGTCATTAAAAAAATATTAAAGATAGTTATAAATAAAAAAAATATGATTACAAAATAAAAATAAAAAACTTAAACTTACATAATTTGTTTTTGCTCGGGAACTGGTTCAAACACCATCACGATTTTTGTATGATGTAGCATACCATTTGGTCAGATTATAGCAAGTAGGACTTTCTTCTTCCTGCAAAAGGAAAATCTATATTATAATTTCAATTACAAATTTTAATATGTTAATATTTAATAGGAGACTAGTATAACGTTAACAATTTTTTTTATAGTCGATGAAAAGATCGAGAACCAGCATGATGGTGTATCTTTAAATTTGCTCTATTTGCATTGTGGACATCACTTATTTGCTACAAAAGAAAAAAAAGAAACAACATTGTTACTATATTTTTTTAAAGGAATTGCTAGAGACACAAATGGATCTCACATACTGATATGGCACACTACTAATGTGCCACGTGTCCCACCCCGTGTGCCTATCTTCAGCCAAAGAGAAGAAATTCTCTCCTCCACTCACCTAATCTCCTCTCTCAAGCAGGCCAGCCACCGCACACTGCCACCTATAGTGGCGTCAGCCCCACCTCACGCCGGCGACCACCCCTATGGACCCAAGCCACTGTCGAAGCCCCATTCTCCCCGCAACTCCCTCTCTCGAATGGGTCTCACACACAGGTTCTCCACCATAGTGCCGCCGCACACCATTCCCAAGCCACCACACCAGCACCACCACGCTGGGGACCACCCCCATGGATCCAAGCCACTGTCGAAGTCCCCTTCTCCTCGCAACTCTCTCTCTCGAATGGGTCTCACACACGGGTTCTCCACCATAGTGCTGTCATACGCCGTCCCCAAGTGATTGCACCACCACCACTGAGCTCCCCTTCCTTCGGCACCACCCCTAGCTCCTCCACTTTCATGGCCGATGCGGGGAGAGGGCTTGAGGGGAGGGGGAGAAAAAAGGGGGGGGGGGGGGGGAGACAACAAGGCTCCACGTTTGCGGTGCCGCTTGGACTGCTGGCATCTTCTGCCCACCATGAGGTGGTCCTCCACCACCATGGCTGGTGCGGGGAGAGGACATGAGGAGAGGGCAGGGGGCAGGAACGAGGGGAGGGGGAGAAAGTAAGAGGAAAAAAATTAGTGGGAACACGTGGCACACTAGTAGTGTACTACATTAGTGTGTGAGATCCCTTTGTGTCTATTGTGTTTTCCTTTCTTTAATGCATCTATCATATACCATGTATAAATAAAAATAGAAGCAAAATTATCTGATATGAGGGATTTTCAAACATATCACAAAACTTCTCCCATTTGTTCGGTGGCATCTCTTGGAATGGATTTTGGCACGCCTTTGTTGCACTACTAAACTTCTGATAGTGTGCGTGGCATCTACTTTTGTACCTCCATAATGCGTTGGACATCAGCTCATCAACCGTTAGTCGATTCTCTAGCCAACCAAAATTAAGTTCAAACTCATTCTTAAAAAAGTTATGAATGATTAGTTCAAATACAAACTAATTATAAATTAACATGTTATACGTAATTATTTTCTAAGTCTTAATACCAAACAACGATTTTTAATGTGATCTTTCACATCTTGGAAAAGTTTAGCCCAAGAGAATGTAGTTATCAGTTCATATGTATGAGTAAGGGTACCTACATAAGAAGCAAGCCAAGTTGTCGAATCTCCAGAGCCACCGGTGTGATTATCAAGAATATCAATTTTAATTTTTTCCATTTTCATTACTTTCTCGATGCAAACACCCCTAGTAGCACCTCGACCTCGGCGACAGTTTACAATAGCTATACAATAATTAAAGCACATAATATATAAAAAATTATTTTATAAATAGTATAACACTATTACTTAAATCATCCAATTTCAATATAACACCTTGTATTGGGTCCGGTGATGTTAGCCCACCAGACATGACAGACAAACCAATTGGAGAGTCGATAATGGATGGAGATGGCATAGGAGTTTATTTGTGTTTGTGAGGCATATCTGTTTTAAAATATTATAAATTATTATTCAAAATTTTTTTATTATATTTATAATAATGATACTTACACAATTGACAGCTATCATTCATTATCAGTTTTGCTGGACCAGTCGCCCTCATCCTCATTAGACAAGTTAGTTGACTTATGTTCCTCTAACAATTCACCCTCAATTACTTCTGGTTTAACATATTTTATACACAATAGAACCATGTTATATATTGATGCCTGATTCGTTTTCTTAATATGCTTCTTCATTTGTTTGACCATCATCTTTCTCATGTTATTCATTTGTCTCTGGAATGTAATCATATACATTTCTTAATGCAAATTTCTCTACTACTCGCCATGGGTGACCGTACTCTGGATCATCTAAATAAAAAACTTGATTTGCTCGGCAAGTAAGATCGAAAGGATTGTCTTCATACCAAGTGCAAGATATATTGACACTCACAAAATATTCATCAATACGCACACTCCTAACTTAGGATTTGAGACATCCCACCAATTACATTTAAACAACCAGACCATATGTCCCCCAACCTACTTTAACCCAATGATATCTTTGACAACTCCGAAAAATTGATGTTATCCTCCCTGTGGCTTTATTCGATTATGACTTCACAATTTTGAATTTTTCTATATTGTTCTCTATCAGCTATGTGAAATATATATCCATGCACCAAGCATCCTGAGTATTGGATGGCCCACATGGACGGATCACGTGCCAAAGTATACAGTTCACTTGAGATTTCTTGTAAATTATTACCATATTTCAATACAACCTACCAACACATAAATTTTATTGGTGTCATATTAGCGTTAGAAAAAATATCTATTTTAGTAGTATGAAATTCGTAGATAGTGAGACATTTTTTAGTAATACCTTTGTTCAAATCACGATACAAACTCATCTTCATATTTTATTTCTACGTCAATTACACTGACCAGATAAAGTAATTGTATATGTTTACTGACCATATTCAAGATAACTATTAGTAATTGTATCCGTCCAGGTTCAATTCGGACAAATAACTGCTCAGACTCATCCATATTTTCAAATTCTGGACCGGCCCAAAAAAATGGGGCCGGATTAAACACCCTTACTTGTTACAATCCCATTCCCAAGTAAAAAGGTGAGGAAAATGAGACAAAAAAAACCCCAATCTGACCGTACCTAGGGCTCAAGGCAAGACAAGACCCAAAGGCTGACAAAGACGGGAAAGAAAAAGGGGCTTCCATGCAACCAGGAGATCATTTCTTCTTCAAAATGAAATGATCTCTATCCAAGTCCAAAGTGAAGCAACAAGGTTTGTAAACATAGGCTTTAATATCCAACCACATAAATTTGGTAACTCACTCTGTTTTCATTTATGCTGAAGTTCCATTTGAAGCCACGGATTCACATCCCAACCACCATACCATAAACCATCATGGATCAATCAACCATATTGTTGGCATCCAATCTTCATGAAAAAAATACATCAAACATTAAACATATACCATAAACCACGCTCATCCATATGATCAGTTAGTTTATGAATAATAAGCGCATTGAAGTAAAAAAGTAGGCAAATTAGAGTAAAGATTTACCAATGGCCTTTTAGCCTAATGGCAGGTGTCCGTGAAGGCCTTGGCTTCAACTCACCATGTGCATGGATGGTGTGTGATATATATATATATATATATATATATATATTGTTATTAATTGGTTATGGTGTGTGATTATATATTTTAAGATTTTGAAACCAAGTTTTCTTCGTATTATGTACATATAATCAATACGATCCCCCCATTAGTCTTCATCTTGCTGATCGTATTGATTATGTAGTCATTAAGACATGCATCTTCCACGTTCAAGCGCTCACATAAAAATCAGTCTCATTAGAAGAAAATAATTAAACGGATTGAATCAAGATTGACTCGTACAACTAGAATCTAGTTTAATACGAATCAAATTCAAGAAGACTATATATACAATCACAATTAACTCACAATTTCTTTAGTAATATGACCACTACATAGCAAATTATAAAAGCTACATACGTTTGGATGCTGATTAGTTGATTTCAGATAATTTGTGAATAGTAATAAAAAAATAAAGAATAGTTTGTGAATAGTAATGTGACTATTTCACTTACCAAACACAGCCTAAGTTATCATTTAATTCGAAACATAGGTTGCAAGTTGATCGATCCATCGTAAAAATAATTGACCTTTAGGATAAACGAAAATAGGTGATATAACAGAGTCTTACGAATTGGGTTTCAAAGGAGGGGTAGATTGGAAAAGTAATACTAGTAGTCATTGGAAAACAAAATCAGATATACCTAATTTATTTTTTGTTTTCACGAGAACTGTAGTACTGTTCAAATATTGCATTAATAATTTACGAGTAATGCTACATACAGTTCTCAAATAGGGAGTACTACAATGTAGGCCTAGTTAATTTTATCTTTAAAATTTTTTAAAATTATAAAAATATCTCTCATAAAATGATGTTTATTCTCATTTAATAAAGTGACTTGGGGACTACAAATAGAATTTTTCATAATTTACACACACATATATATTTATATATAGATATATATAATGAATTACTAAAGAGTAATCCTATATACAATCGTGAAGTATTGTGCAATCATTTTAAAAAAAAGTGAGATCTACTATTAAAAAATAATTTTTTATTATATAAGTCTTGTATTTATTCACTTTTTTCAAAATGATTGTGTGGTACTTGCATACTTACGATTGCAACTATCAATATTTCTCATTACTAAATTATGATTAACATGAACATAATTAATTGGCAAGTCTATAAACACGATCATGATTCATGCTGTACATGTTCATGATCAGGTCAACCTGTCTATCAAATTAACAATCTTATAAAATATTAATACTGGGTTTGGTACGTATATTATATATATAATGTTCATTAACAATTAAGCTATATATAATAATGATTCATGCATGCTGCATGCATGACCTGTATATATATATATACCCTGTCAAATTGGCCTTATACGTACATGTAGGAATTATTTAATTAAGTGGGGGGCAAGTAGGAATATCATAGATTTATTATATATGTTTGATGAAATGTGGAGCACGAAGTTTGTGTTTGGTTACACCGATCGAAGAGGCCACAAAGGTGCATGAGCCCTTAATATATAATTAATTAATCTGTTTTCATTACATATATAGTTATTTTTGCCGCAAATAACTGATCAATATAAATATCAGTTTTTCTTAAAGTGAAGACTCGTGGCATTGAAATCCATATCGGTAATGAAGAAAAAGAAGAGGGAAAGAGCTAAATTTAATACCATTGCCCATTCAAAACACTTATTTTTTATTCATTATTTTGAGCCATTGATTGTCAAGTCAAGGCCGTGAAGTAGCAGCGTATATATACCAAACACAAACACAAGGGTCGAGCTTTTAGACACAGAAATAAAGAGAAAATGATGAAAGAAAATCAAGCAGCTGATTATCATGATGAGCTGATCAACATGACAAATATTGGAGATAACTGCACGCGCGCCAAGCATGCATGAAAGTCTATTTATAAACGAGTCATGCCAGTTGCAACAAATGGAGGTGTCGTGGTGGCACCATTCATTCTGTCAGCATTAGCCATCCAACCTTCAACACACATGCAATTACCATCAAAAACAGGAAAAAAAAGAGCACCCAATTAAATTCTGAAAACAACAGAGAATTCTTCTTTGTCGGTAAAGTTTATAAAGCTGCATAATATAGTACCTATGGCAGGGTCGAAGCCACGGTTTTTAAGCTCGCGGTACTCTTGACAAAGAGCGCAATGAATGCAACAAAAATGGACACAGCAATCGGCACAGGGATCTTCTTGCAACGAATACACGGCTCTCAGTTTGGTTCTGTACGTGCATGTGTATAAACATGCACACCCGAAATAGGCAAGTGCCACATAGATTAGGCCCGCGCAGACGCAGCCTGCACAAGTTCACATATCAGAGAACAAACAGAAACATGTAATTATTCAACGAGATGGGAACTTTCAACTCAAGAACTATATTATATATATATATAGTTATGTTATTGTAGTTGATATATGTAGATCAGTTCTTTTTCAATTGCTTGACCGAATTGGATGATCCAATGCCAAAAGAGATAGATACAACATTAAATGCTCATATTGAATTTACACTGACCAAGAATCAGACAAGAGTAGTAGTGTGGGATGTTAAATTAAGGAACTACGTGTGATGTGTTTATATCTCTCCAGAATGGAATTACATAATTCGATCTAGAAAATTAGAAAATATCTGTATTCCAGTATATATAAAGATTATCAATAGGATTTACTTACTTGTTTGTCCCCTATCCACAATCTCAGCAATGCGGCCGAAGGTGATGCAGGGACAGCAGTAGGTAACACAGCCTTAATCAAAATGGAAGGAATTGATTAGTTTTCTTAATTGAAACAAAGAAAAGAAGGACGTATATTAATTAGAAGAAGAAGGCCTTACAATTGGAGGGATCATCAAAGCAATCACAAAGTCCGGTCGACCATTGCACCATAGGTCGAGCAGCGTATGGTTGAGGTGGTAATGTTTGAGGAGTTGATTGCGGGTCTGCATTATTGGGATACATTATAATATCACTAGGAAGAGGAATATCTAATCAGGATCTTCAATTGAGAACTAACAATAATAGTGCATAATCAATGGTGGATTGAGTTCTTAAATAGCAAAGCTCAATACGTTCATGCCTTGACTTTTGTGAGAAGTTGGCGTATGATTATTATCTATTTTGGTTTTATTTATTTATAATTTTTAAATGGCTTATTATTCACTTATCAAGTTTCTAAGTAGTACTCTTCTAAATTGACTATTCCCAATATGCAAGGTTGGTATGGGGATTTATTTATTTATTTATTTTTTCTCCTTTAATAATGAGCTCAAGAACTTGACCCTGAGTTGGCCTGATCAATAAGCAGCTTGCAGCTTGCAGCTTTGAAACTTGACTTTGAGTTTTGTTTAATCATGTACGTATTATATTAATTGTATGTTGAACTCATAAACCGTTTGATCATCTGCATGCCCACAAATTAAACTATATATTAAAAAGTTTAAAAAATGCAAGGCTGGATATATACTGCCTGTTTTTGTTCTTAATTCCTTTTGTGTCTGACTGTGCGGATCATGTTTGGCATAGGTTCATGATTTATGAATATCATCCTAGTAACATGACAGATTCTCTTTTTGAGCAGCTAGCTGATTAAGGGAAGAAAAACGTTTATCAAATATCCTAACATGTTTATATATATATATATATACATATCTTTCAACTATAATTAATTTTCTTTTCCCCATGAAATTTCGTGCATGTACTTCCCTTCTACTCTTCAAGTAATTTTATGGTTTACTAAGCAGGCCACTCTTGAATTAATGGAATCTCCAAGAGGAAATCAAACGAGAGAGCACAAACTTCATTTTTATTTTCTCAAACTATGTTTGAAATTACTTGTTTGAAATTCTTCGTATTTATACATATATATATATGTACATACATATTGGCTAGCTAAGATTGGGAAACTCTGATTCAAATTACAACTACAAGTGGATGTTGAAACGTACAGANGAAGACTCGTGACATTGAAATCCATATCGGTAATGACAAAAAAAAAAAAAAAGAGGGAAAAAGTTAAATGTAATAAAAAACTCAATGTGTCATTACTTTTACATATTCATTTATGCATTCTATTAATGTGATTGATTGCGTTATTTTTTTTATATAAAAAAATTACTTTAATTAATCATATTAATCAAATGTAAAAATAATACGTAAAAGTGACTATATATAACAAAAATCGTAATTTAATACCATCGCTCATTCAAAACATTCAAAACACTTCTTTTTCATGCTTTACCTTTTATTGTCAAGTCAAGGCCGAGCAGTAGCAGCGTACCATTGACTTTTCATTTAATATGAAGCATACAAATTAATATGCAAAACCAAGCACAAGGATCGAGCTTTTAGACACAAAGAAATAAAGAGGAAATGATGAAAGAAAATCAAGCAGCTGATGATCATGACGAGCTGATCAACATGACAAATAATATTGGAGATAACTGCATGCATGCGCGCGCGCCAAGTATGCATGAAAGTCTAATATTTAACGAGTCATGCCAGGTGCAACAAATGGTGGTGTCGTTGTGGCACCATTCATTCTGTCAGCATTAGCCATCCAACCTTCAACACACATATTGCAATTACCATAAAAAACAAACACTCAATTAAATTCTGAAAAAAACAGAGAATTCTTCTTAATTTGTCGGTAAAGTTTATAAAGATGCATAATATAGTACCTATTGTTGAGTATAGTGGAGTCTGGTCCACTTTGCTCGAGCGGCAAAAAGCCGCCACTCGAGCGACGCCAGGCAGATTCGAACGCTCGAAGGCCGTTCGACAGTGAGCTCGAGCGGTGTCTCCAAGAAGGGAAGTTTGCTCGAGCGAAGGCATTGGCTGCTCGAGCGAAAAGTGGCAGAGTCGAACGCTCGACGTGCGCTCGACAGTGAGCTCGAGCGATTGCGGAAGGGAAGTTCGCTCGACGCGTGCTCGACATGCTGCTCGAGCGAATGTTCTGTTTTTGCCCAGAATTAGGGTTTTCCACCGTGAGAAGTATAAATAGGCCATTTATACTCATTTGGCCGTGTGTGTGCCTCAAGAACTCTGTGAAGAACAATATTTCTCCTCCCCCATTGTATTGTGATCTCTCATATATATAAATCCTTTGCAACTCCCATGGACGTAGGCAATTTGCCGAACCACGTAAATCTTGTGTTGTGTGTGATTGTTTTTCTCTCTCATTTCATATATTTTTTCACTTCATTGCCATCAGTTTTCGTAACAATTGGTATCAGAGCCGTGGTTCGGATCTAAAGGAAGACGATGGCTGGAGATGAAGTGAAGGTATCGGGGATCGAGAAGTTTGATAGCAAAGATTTTAGTTACTGGAGGATGCAAATAGAGGACTACCTCTATGAGAAGAAACTACATCTTCCATTGTTGGGAAAACGACCGGAGAAGATGGATGAAGATGAATGGAAATTGTTAGATCGACAAGTTTTGGGGGTTATTCGACTAACCCTGTCAAGATCCGTTGCACACAACGTCATCAAGGAGAAGACGACGGCAGATCTCATGACGGCTTTGTCAGGTATGTATGAAAAGTCGTCAGCGAATAACAAGGTACATTTAATGAAAAAGTTGTTCAACTTAAAGATGGTAGATGGTACGTTTGTTGCACAACATCTGAATGATTTTAATACTATCACAAATCAATTGTCGTCTGTTGAAATTGAATTTGATGATGAGATACGTGCACTGATATTATTGGCTTCATTGCCAAATAGTTGGGAAGCCATGAGAATGGCTGTTAGTAATTCTGCTGGTAAAAATAAGTTGAAATATGATGATATTCGCGACTTGATTTTGACTGAGGAGGTGCGTAGGAGAGATTCAGGCGAGACCTCGTGTTCGAGTTCAGCACTGAATGTTGATTCTCGAGGGAGATCACATGATAGGAACTCGAATAGAGGAAGGTCAAAATCAAACCACAGAGGCAAGAGCAAGTTGAGGCCTGGTCAGCAGGTTACTTACTGGAATTGTGGCAAAGCTGGCCACATAAGGAAGAACTGCAAAAATCCTAGAAAGACCGAGAATGATAGTGCTAATGTTGTAACTGAAGAAGTACAAGATGCACTATTGCTTGCAGTTCATAGTCCAGTTGATGATTGGATACTGGACTCAGGGGCTTCCTTCCATACAACTTCCCACCGGGAGCTAATGCGAAATTATGTCGCAGGTGATTTTGGGAAGGTGTATCTGGCTGATGGAGAAGCATTGAACGTGGTAGGGATGGGAGACATTGACATTGCACTCCCTCACAAGAAAAAATGGACCTTGCAAAAGGTCAGACACATTCCTGAGTTGAAGAAGAACCTCATTTCTGTTGGGCAGCTGGATGAGTGTGGGCACTCAGTAGTATTCTCAG
The DNA here is from genome assembly GCA_011037825.1 of Carya cathayensis. Lineage (NCBI taxonomy): Eukaryota > Viridiplantae > Streptophyta > Magnoliopsida > Fagales > Juglandaceae > Carya > Carya cathayensis. The sequence continues at coordinate 2,529,670 of QGSO01000175.1, forward strand.
ATAGTACCTGGAAGGTCACAAAAGGGGCATTGGTACTAGCTCAGGGTAGGAAAACTAGTACACTATATATGACTACCGGTTTGGTTAACACTATTGCTACTACCGTTGCAGAGAACACAACAGATTTGTGGCATTGCAGGCTTGGCCATATGAGTCAGAAGGGTTTGAAAGAACTTCTGTCTAGAGGCAAGCTACCATAACTGAAAACAGTTGATCTCAGTATGTGTGAGAGTTGTATTATGGGGAAACAGAAGAAGGTCAGTTTCTTGAGAAGTGGCAGGACGCCTAAGACAGGAAAACTGGACCTAGTCCACACAGATGTGTGGGGACCCTCCCCAGTGGCATCTCTTGGAGGTTCTCGTTACTATGTCACGTTCATTGATGATCATAGTAGGAAGGTATGGATTTATTTTCTGAAGCATAAATCCGATGTATTTAATGTGTTCAAAACTTGGAAGGCCATGGTAGAGACAGAAACAGGCCTAAAGCTGAAATGTTTGAGGTCTGACAATGGTGGCGAGTACATTGATGGTGGGTTCAAGGAGTATTGTGCAGCTCTGGGTGTCAGAATGGAGAAGACCATTTCTGGGACACCACAGCAAAATGGAGTTGCTGAACGTATGAACAGAACTATGAATGAGCATGCCAGAAGCATGAGGCTGCACGCCGGACTGCCACCTACTTTCTGGGTAGATGCAGCCAGCACTGCAGTCTACTTAATAAACAGAGGACCATCAGTTCCATTAAATCATGAATTGCCTGAGGAGGTTTGGAGTGAGAAAGAGGTCAAATTTTCTCACCTTAAAACATTTGGTTGTCTTTCTTATGTTCATATTGATTCTGATGCTCGAAGTAAACTTGAGGCGAAGTCAAAGAAATGTTATTTCATTGGCTATGGAGACGAGGCATTTGGCTATCGTTTCTGGGATGATCAGTGTCGGAAGATCATAAGAAGCAGGCATGTAATTTTCAATGAGAAGACTATGTACAAGGATAAGTCTAGTACAGCTTCTGAAACAGCTCCTCAGGAGTCCGAGTTTGTAAGCTTGGATGACCTACCAGAGATCACAGTGCAGAGTAGAGATGTGAGTGACGGGGAGAGTGGGTCTGGTGCACCCATTCCTAATATTCCGCAGTCAGCTTCAGAGCCGTCCACTCCTACAGTTGCAGTTCACAGGTCAGTTAGGACTAGACATCCTCCACAGCGTTTCACACCAACCTTGAACTACATTTTGTTGACAGATGGTGGAGAACCGCAGAGTTATGAAGAAACCTTGCAAGATGAAAATTCTAGCAAGTGGGAGCTGGTTATGAAAAGTGAGATGGATTCTCTGCTAGAGAATCAGACATGGGAGTTGACAGAACTTCCATCAGGGAAGAAGGCATTACACAACAAGTGGGTGTACTGGGTGAAAATTGAGCTTGATGGCAGTAAGAGGTACAAGGCTAGACTTGTTGTAAAAGGCTTTCAGCAGAAGCAGGGTATCGATTACTCTGAGATTTTTTCTCCTGTAGTGAAGATCACAACCATCAGGATGGTACTGTCTATAGTTGCTACTGAAGATTTATTTCTTGAGCAGTTAGATGTGAAGACAACATTTCTTCATGAAGATCTTGAAGAAGACATCTACATGCATCAACCTGAGGGGTTTGTAGTACAGGGAAAGGAAGGTTTAGTCTGTAGACTGAAGAAGAGTTTGTATGGCCTGAAACAAGCTCCTAGACAGTGGTACAAGAAATTTGACAACTTCATGTGCAGTGCATGGTACACAAGATGCAAGCAGATCACTGTTGTTATGTCAGGCATTTTGACAATTCCTACATTATTCTGCTGTTGTATGTGGATGACATGCTTATTGCAGGGGCTAGTATTGATGAAATCAAGAAATTGAAGAAGCAGATGTCAGAGCACTTTGCAATGAAGGATTTGGGAGCTGCAAAGCAAAAGCTTGGCATGAGGATTGTCAGAGATAGAGTCAGAGGTACGTTGAGGCTCTCACAAGCTGAGTATGTGAAAAAGGTACTCAGCAGGTTCAATATGGATAAGGCCAAACCAGTTGGCACACCCTTGGACAGTCACTTCAGACTCAGCAAGAATCAGTCACCCGAGTCAGAGGAGGAACAAGACTACATGAGTAAGGTTCCTTACGCCTCAACTATTGGTTCGCTTATGTATGCTATGGTCTGCACAAGACCGGATATTGCCCATACAGTGGGAGTTGTGAGTAGATACATGAGTAACCCAGGAAAAGAACATTGGGAAGTAGTGAAGTGGATTTTGAGGTACCTAAAGGGCTCCTCGGAAATGTGCTTGTGTTTCTCAAGAAAGAGTTTAGAGGTGCAGGGCTATGTTGATGCTGATTTAGCTGGTGATATTGATAGCAGAAAGAGTACCACAGGTTTTGTTTATACTCTTGGTGGTACTGCAGTGTCATGGGGTTCTAATCTGCAGAAAACAGTTTCTTTGTCTACTACAGAAGCTGAGTATGTTGCAGTATCAGAGGCTGCAAAGGAGATGATATGGCTACAGGGCTTCTTGGAGGAATTGAGTAAAAAGAATCAGAAAGGCACTCTCTATAGTGATAGTCAGAGTGCCATATTCCTTGCCAAGAATCCAGCATTTCATTCCAGGACAAAGCACATTCAAATCAGGTATCACTTTCATACGATCATTGTTAGATGATGGACAGCTGTTACTTGAGAAAATTTGTGGTAGCAAGAACCCGACTGATATGTTGACAAAGGGTGTTATACTTGAGAAACTGAAGTTATGTGCAACTTCAGTTGGTCTTCTAGTATGAAGACAGAAGCAGTGAGTTGCAGAAGTGGAGATTATCATGTTTGAGGAAGAGGACGATGCAGCGAGTGTACCAGTCTCCAAGTGGGAGATTGTTGAGTATAGTGGAGTCTGGTCCACTTCGCTTGAGCGGTGGCCTTTTGCCGCTCGAGCGACGCCAGGCAGATTCGAACGCTCGAAGGCCGCTCAACAGTGAGCTCGAGCGGTGTCTCCAGGAAAGGAAGTTCGCTTGAGCGAAGGCATTGGCCGCTCGAGCGAAAAGTGGTAGAGTCGAACGCTCGACATGCGTTCGACAATGATCTCGAGCGATTGCGGAAGGGAAGTTACCTCCAAGCGCTCGACACGCCGCTCGAGCGAATGTTCTGTTTTTGCCCAGAATTAGGGTTTTCCGCCGTGAGAAGTATAAATAGGCCATTTATACTCATTTGGCCGTGTGTGTGCCTCAAGAACTCTGTGAAGAACAATATTTCTCCTCCCCCATTGTATTGTGATCCCTCATATATATAAATCCTTTGCAACTCCCGTGGACGTAAGCAATTTGCCGAACCACGTAAATCTTGTGTTGTGTGTGATTGTTTTTCTCTCCCATTTCATATATTTTTTCACTTCATTGCCATCAGTTTTCGTAACACCTATGGCAGGGTCGAAGCCACTGTTTTTAAGCTCGCGGTACTCTTGACAAAGAGTGCAATGAGTGCACCAAAAATGGACACAACAATCGACACATGGATCTTCTTGCAACGAATACACGCCTCTCAGTTTTGTTCTGTACGTGCATGTGTATAAACATGCACACCCGATATAAGCAAGTGCCACATAGATTAGGCCCACGCAGGCACAACCTGCACAAGTTCACATATTGGATGATCCAATGCCAAAAGAGATAGATACAACATAAAATGCTTATATTGAATTTACACTAACCAAGAATCAGACACTAGTAGTAGTATGAGATGTTGATTAAATTAAGGAACTTAGTGTGATGTGTTTATATCTCTCGTGAATTGAATTACATAATTCGATCTCGACAATTAGAAAATATTTGTATTCCAGTATATAGAAAGATTATCGATAGGATTTACTTACTTGTTTGTCCCCTATCCACAATCTCAGCAATGCGGCCGAAGGTGATGCAGGGACAGCAGTAGGTAACACAGCCTTAATCAAAATGGAAGGAATTGATTAGTTTTCTTAATTGAAACAAAGAAAAGAAGGACGTATATTAATTAGAAGAAGAAGGCCTTACAATTGGAGGGATCATCAAAGCAATCACAAAGTCCGGTCGACCATTGCACCATAGGTCGAGCAGCGTATGGTTGAGGTGGTAATGTTTGAGGAGTTGATTGCGGGTCTGCATTATTGGGATACATTATAATATCACTAGGAAGAGGAATATCTAATCAGGATCTTCAATTGAGAACTAACAATAATAGTGCATAATCAATGGTGGATTGAGTTCTTAAATAGCAAAGCTCAATACGTTCATGCCTTGACTTTTGTGAGAAGTTGGCGTATGATTATTATCTATTTTGGTTTTATTTATTTATAATTTTTAAATGGCTTATTATTCACTTATCAAGTTTCTAAGTAGTACTCTTCTAAATTGACTATTCCCAATATGCAAGGTTGGTATGGGGATTTATTTATTTATTTATTTTTTCTCCTTTAATAATGAGCTCAAGAACTTGACCCTGAGTTGGCCTGATCAATAAGCAGCTTGCAGCTTGCAGCTTTGAAACTTGACTTTGAGTTTTGTTTAATCATGTACGTATTATATTAATTGTATGTTGAACTCATAAACCGTTTGATCATCTGCATGCCCACAAATTAAACTATATATTAAAAAGTTTAAAAAATGCAAGGCTGGATATATACTGCCTGTTTTTGTTCTTAATTCCTTTTGTGTCTGACTGTGCGGATCATGTTTGGCATAGGTTCATGATTTATGAATATCATCCTAGTAACATGACAGATTCTCTTTTTGAGCAGCTAGCTGATTAAGGGAAGAAAAACGTTTATCAAATATCCTAACATGTTTATATATATATATATATACATATCTTTCAACTATAATTAATTTTCTTTTCCCCATGAAATTTCGTGCATGTACTTCCCTTCTACTCTTCAAGTAATTTTATGGTTTACTAAGCAGGCCACTCTTGAATTAATGGAATCTCCAAGAGGAAATCAAACGAGAGAGCACAAACTTCATTTTTATTTTCTCAAACTATGTTTGAAATTACTTGTTTGAAATTCTTCGTATTTATACATATATATATATGTACATACATATTGGCTAGCTAAGATTGGGAAACTCTGATTCAAATTACAACTACAAGTGGATGTTGAAACGTACAGAAGTATCAACTAATTGCTTATATATGTTTGTCAATTGGTTCCATTTGGGAAGATCTTCCCAAATGGAACCTTGAATTACTACTTGCTTTATATACAAAATATATGTCAATGGGTTCCATTAACAATGCATGTTAAATTAGCCTCTGAAGAAGGTCATGTTGAAAATCTGATCAATACATGATGGCGGGCTGTAGCCTGTAGGAATAATAGTCAATAATAATATTGAATAGATAATAATTTAGTCAACGTTCCATAATTCATATAGATTAAAAACAAAAATGCAACAACAGAAAGTACATAATTGCATGAATTTCTAACATAATTGCATCAACTACCTTGCATCTTATTCATATGAAGTGAAAACAAAAACAGGCAACAAAAGAAATTGCACTTAATTAATTGCATAAACAAACATAAAGCACACGGACATGATTAATGCTTTAAAATTCACTAACCGTGTTTATCTTTTCTGGAATGGTAGAAAGCGTTTGTTTTATCTTTGGGACTTCTTAGCTATGACATGCATAATTCGTATTTTTTAGAAATTGCATGTTTGTTAGAACTGATAAATTATATTCATAAGCCAGTGTTGTGAAAGCGATGAAAAAAAGTAAAAGCAAACACACATAGGAATCAATCACACCCAACACAAAGGTTTACATCATTTGGCAACATGTAGTGCTCTATACTAGGATATTGGATGGTGTGTTCTTCACACCGATTTGTAAATGGAATATTGACTCTTTAAAAATTTATTTTTGTCAGGAGGTTCTTCAATTAGGTCTTTAATTTGGTGTTGCAATAAGACTACGTACTATAGACATCAAGATCAATAAATAACATGATGACTATATTTTAATTGGACTTGAGTGCGGATTACTATAACTATTTGACTCAAGGGAAAGAAAGAAATAAAAAAATAATAATAATTTGTATGTTCCTTGATGATACAATTGTGATATCCCATATTTACGTCTATTTTAACTAAGTAAATTATTTTATTTATTATAATAATGAGCATTCTTGTTCTAAATTTTATATTATTTTAGTGATATTACTTTATTATTTCTAACTGTGGAATTTAATTCAAAGTATTTTTTTGTTATTAATATTGTTCATCATTTAAAATGTTCTTTATTTTAAATTAATTTATTGTTGGATTTTATTACTTTATTTTATCTAGTTACTACGTTTAAATTATTTTATTTAAACTTGTCGTTTTGTAATTCTTTTTGTTGGATCAATTTTTAGATCCATGGTGAAATGCTGGATCTCGTTTCTTTCTCTTCATTTTTCTTTTTCCATTTTCCCCTTTTCTTCTTCCCCTTTTTTTTCACCTTCTTTTCTTTCCTGGTGCACAACCAGCCCCCTCTCATTTTCTCTCCTCCTTGCGTTCTCCTCTAGCCCAGCCAGGGCGTCGCCATGACCCAGCCGAATCACCACCACCCACCGACGTAGCTCACGCCGTTGACCTCCCGTACACCGATCCCCAGCCACCGCAACTTCCCCTTTCCATTCCCTTCCCGGAATGCCCCTCCCTCCACTCGGTTTCTTCCTCACTGCAGCCTAGCATCGTCGCCAGTAGCCACACAAGCCTCACCGGACCACCACTGACCCCCCAGTAGTTGAGCCTAAAGCCATGGTAGCCCCACACGTAGCCTTCTCCCTCTTTTCCGAAATGGGTTTCACCCATGGGTTTCTCCCTCTTGTTCAGCCTTGTGCCGTGCATCTTCTTCTTCCTCTATTATATATTTTTGTTGCACACTGCTTCTCTTCTTCTTCTTTTTCTTCTTTCAGCTTCTTCTTCTCTGTTGTGCTGTGTTGCTGCTTCCTACCTCTTCATTTCCATTTTCAGTTCTTCCTTTGGCGAAACCAGTGTTTACTGCAGCTATCTTCTCCATTTTTTGTCTGGTATTGGTTGCATTTTCATCTTCAAGTTTTAATTTTTCCACTTGCTATAAACCGAACTATCTTTCCCCTATCTTGCTTTTATTTTATTTCACCTATTTTTCTCTTCATTTTGCACGTAAATCCGTGGGTCTTGCTATGTTTTTGGACCCTATTTTTCATGCTCGGTTTTCCTCTCTTTTCCTCTAGTATTTTTGTGGGTTCATGCTTGTGATTTATTTCCTTGCATTTTCACTTTGTTTGGAGCTTTTCCTTGCTCTGTTTTGCCTTTGTCATGGCCTGCTTTAGTCTGAAACCGTGGGTTTCATTTGTGTTCTTGTTGGTTTTTGCCTTGCTGTGAATCTCCCTCTTTCCAGTAATCTTCCATTTTATTTTAGTAAAATCAGCCCCTTTATTCCGAAAATTTTACCTTAAATCATCTTGTTTTTGAAACCCATTTTAGTCCCAAAAATTGTAATTGTGGGTGGTTTATTTTCAAGCTAGCTTTTGAGAGTTAAATCGGGTGCGTGATCTTTTAAATATTGCCTTTAAAGCACTGTAAGTATTTTTCGAATAACTTTTGAGATTTAAATATATTTTACATTAACAAATATTCTGTGAAATTTGGTTGGTTGGGCTGGACTGAGTTCGAGAAGTCGGGGTCGATTGGAATGGGGAACGGAGTTGTTTGTGTGATTGGTTGATGTTGGGATTTGTTGGTTGTTGGATATTTTTGTGTCTTGTCATATGCATTACATAATTGCATGCATGTTCATGAGCATAAATGAAAACTGAGTTTTCATGTGTAAAATAGATTTTTGGGTGCATATGTATCACGACCCCAAGTCACGATGAGACATTATCTTGGTGGAGCTTCTTTGGTCACTTAGGAGTGGAATATACTGAGTGACGTCCCATGGATTGTCACTGGGCGACAACGAGATCGGATGGGATGGTAATACTCTCCTGCTGACTCCCCTGACCTCTGCTGGCGGGGGCTAGAGAATGCTTGGCCACAACGCGCTGGGCGCATAATTGGGCATTGCTCGTTATGAAGTTACACGCACAATTGTTACTTGTGGTGTGGCGAAGGGAGCCAAGGTGTGCGGATGGTCTCTAGGAGAAATCATGGTGCATACGAATTAAAATTGGATATTGGTTTTGATAAATGGATAATGGGCCATTTTTTGGGAAAGTGAAGAGGTTTGATTAATGGAAATATGTGGACCATTTTCTGGGAAAACGATAGATTTTATGTTAGGCTATTTTCTGGGAAAATTGCGGATTTTTTTGGAAAAATTGCGGATTTTTTAATGGACTGGATATGTTTTTGGGCCAAAATGGGATTTTGGTGTGCGTTGAAAAATATTCATTTTCAGGGAAACTGATTTTCAAGTCTCATGCATTTGTCATGATGTGCATGCATATTGTTATTGCATAAATGTATGTTTTTTTATCTTGTAGATTGTTTGGATTATTATTTACCTGCGGTATCGTTTCTTGGTAATGTAGATTTTGATACAAGTGATGAGGAGGTTGAACCTGAGGATGCAGCTCCGCTGGAGGAGTGATCGGGGATCGCTTCCTCATGTGTTGAGATTTATTTTCAGCTTTTATGTATTGTATATGGTTTTATTATGCTTTTATAGATCAACTGTATTGCGTTTTGAAACGCTTTTGTTTTATGTAATTTTGTATTAAACAAATATGGTACTTAGTTGGTTGACTTTAACTTAACTACTGTGACTTTTGTCCTACACGTGTTGCATGTGCACACACTTAACACTTATTGTTGGGATGCATGACCCATGTTGTCATCATTCCGACGCCTCGATTCCCAAATTTCCGTATATGAGAGTTGGAGGCGTCACAACAATGCTCATAATTAATTGAGCTAGTTAAGGGAAAAGCAGGCTAACTAATTAATTAAGCAGCCTAGATGCAAAGATTAGAATTTAGTCGACTTTATTATATCACACAAACAAGTTGAAATTAAGATAAATGTAGAAAAGTCACAATCATTTCTCTCGCTCATGACCTTTTCAACTACACAAGAAGTACTATCCACTACAAGAAATTTTGGTCAGTTATTTATTGTGAAAATAACTATTTTCTATTAAAATGATTCTATTTTAGTCGCAAATAGTCATTCTTGTCGCATATAATCCATCACAAATAGTCATTTTTTTATAGTGATCTATAATTAATACACAATAAATGAATAAAAACTAATTTAAATGTTGATGGTGCATGCAGCATGGCTTCCCACAGCCTGCACATAAACAATATATTCTTATTGTTTATGTTTTTTTCTTAGTTATATCATGCTATATATAATATATAATAGAATAATAAAAATTCTAAACATAAGCCTGCACACCACACTTGTTTTTATTTTTTAAAATATTTTTCTTTTATTAAATGTTTGGTATATAGATAATGAGTAGAAGAATTCAATTAGTTTAAGAAGAATAAACCCAAAAAATGTAAAAAAATAAAAAAAGTGAGGTGTGTGGTGTGTATGCTTATGTGTAGCAAAGCTCATATAATAATATTTTTATTTGAAGGCTTTTACACCACACATCATATACATGCATGTCATATATAATTTGATTTGAAAAATAAATTTTTAAAATTTAAACCTTAAAATTTGAATATATAATATTATAAAAGCTAAGTATCAACTACGTACCTTGGATCTTCTTCATATATATGAATTAAAAACAAAAATGCAAGGACATAAAGTACATAATTGCATGAATTAATTCTAACATAATTGCAGCATCCATTACCTTACATTTTTATTTTTATTTTTTATAACCAACAAACTCATTCATTGAAATAGATCAAGTCCTTACAATAGGTTGCTTGTATCAGACCAAATGGCCTGACTTACAACAGAAGGACAAAAATTCCACCACATCTCAATATCCCTAACTTGTCAAGCATGTCTTGCCAACCGATGTGCAGCAGTATTCCCTAGTTTGTTAACATGCAATACTTGAACTTCTTGAAAACAACTCAGCATTTTTCAAATATCTTGTAGAATAAACTCAAAATCAATCATGTAATCAGTAAGATTATTCAAAGCATTCACCAAAAATAAACAATCAGTTTCAAGCATTAAGTTTGGAACACCCCACTGAACACATAATTGCAATCCTCTTAGCATTGATGTGGCTTCAATAAATTTAGAGGACTCAACTTCCATTTCCACCTTGCTACAAGCAACTATAACCTCACCCATATGATCTCAAAGAAGCACTCCTACCCCAACTATCCGTTGATCATGAAAAATTACCCCATCCACATTCAACTTGAGGTAGCCTATTGGAGGAGGAATCTAAGATACCGCTTTTTTGATCTGATTCCATGAAGCATCAAACACCTGGACCTTCTTGAACTCTGATTTCAAAGATAAGGCATTATTAACCACCCAATGTGTTCCTAGAAGAGTCTTTTCATAGATAAACTTGTTTCTTCTATACCAAAAAGCCCATGCAATTGCAAAAAAAGTTGTCAAATCCTCTTTAGATCTATCTTGAGCCATATTTGCCAAGTCCCCAAAGCTCAAATCAAAAGCAAAATTTCTGTACAGTTGAACTTGATCAACAAGCTTTTGTTTAATCTCGGGACAATAAAATACAGCATGAGCAGCATCCTCTCTATCCCGCCCTCAAAATACACATGTATCAACATCAATAATACCTTTTTTTTTTTTTAATTCTGAAAAGTAGGCAATCTCTCCAAACAAGCTTTCCAAGCAAAGATCTTCATTTTTTTAGATAATTTCAAAAGCCACAAAGATTTTCAAAAAACAGTAGTTGATTTTTTGAGCTTTCACCCACCATCTGCACTCCAAAGTTTTGTAATATCCTATAAGCACTTCTAATCGAAAATATTCTATTTTTCTCAAAAACCCAGAAAATTGAATCTCCAGTATCAGGACACACGTTCAACTTCAAAATTTGTCTCACCTCATTTGGACTGAATAGAATTCTTAAACTTTGCACCTTCCACAATCTCGTACTCTCATCTATCAAAGAATCTACTCTCATATCTTCATCAACTAGAGACTGGACAGCAAGCAAATCACATCCTAGTATCCAAGGATCCTTAAATACCGTTATGTTCCTTCCATTACCCACACGCCACTTGCATCCTTTCTGTAAAAAATGTCTAGCTTCCCAAATCCTCTTCTAAATATATGAAGATCTTAAACCAACTTTAGCCTCAAAGAAATTTTTATTGGGAAAATACTTTGCCTTATAAATTCTAAACAGCAATGAGTCTTCATTTTTCAAAAGTCTCTAACCTTGTTTAGCTAAGAGAGCTAAATTAAACAGCCTTAGATTTTTAAAACCCATCCCACCATGAAACTTGGAATTGCACAAATGCTACCAACTGACCCAATGAATTTTTCTTTTCTAAGATTGATTGCCCCACCAAAACTGAGGCATCATACTCTCTAATTCAGTGCAAAAAGCTTTTGGAAACAGAAAATAGCTCATAGAGTAGGTTGGAATAGACAAGGCTACAGCTTTTATTAGAACCTCCTTTCCCCCTTGTCACAACATATTACCCCTCCACAATTGAAGTTTCTGCCACATCCTTTTCTTAATGCCGGAAAAAGCTTGCTTCTTTAACCTCCCCACCCCAAATACTTCTCAAATTGTTGAATGTAACTACCACCCCAAAGCTGCATAATCCGAACCCTTGTGTCTTCATGAACATTTCTACTAAAAATCATAGAAGTTTTCTTTTTATTAATACATTGTCCTGAAGCTTTCTCATAAGACTTCAATAAAGATTGAACTTTTTCAATTGTATCCACATCTACCTCACAAAAAATTACACTTTCATCCGCGAACAGCAAATGATTAACTCTTGGAGCCCCTCTACAGATTCTCACTCCCTCAACACCCTCCCTACCGTCTGATCTTTTTAACAAACTGATAAGGCCTTTTGTACATAAGAGAAATAGATAGGGAGACAAAGGATCCCCCTGCCTAATTCCTCTACTTGGAATAATAAGACCTTTAGGATACCGATTGACCAAAACAGAGAAAGAAACTATTTTGACACACTTCATAACTAGATTAATCAGTCCTCTATCGTAACCAAGAGCCTCCATCATTCTTTCCAAAAACACCCACTCCACTGTACCGTATACCTTACTCATATCAAGTTTGAGTGACATAAATCCCTTTTTGCATTTTTTCTTGGTCCTTAAAAAGTGTAGCAACTCATAAGCTATCATTACATTGTCAGAAATTTGTCTACCGGGCACAAAAGCAGATTGGGTCTCAGAAATAACTAAAGGTAACATTTCCATTTCCTTCAACCTATTTGCAATGACTTTGGACAAAATCTTATAAAGAACATTGCAAGGCTAATTGGCCTAAAATCTGCCACTTTTGTAGGACCAGATTTTTTAGGAATTAAAGTAATGAAAGTATGATTCAACTCCCTAGGGAACTCTCCAGTATTCAAAGCCAAAAGCACTGAATCAAGAATAGACTTACCAATCTTATTCCAATACTACTGAAAAAAAATTGGAGACATCCCATTTGGTCCAGGAGCTTTCGAAGTATGCATCTGTTTGACTGCAACTTCAATCTCTTCAGCCACATATGGTCTCATCAAATTCCTATTCATCTCATTTGTTACTCTAACCTACACCCCCAAAATAACCTCATCCAATTCCACCTGATCAGCAGTAGTAAACAACTTAGTGAAATAGTCCAGCACAAGCTCATCCAACTGAGAGCCTCTCTTCCAGTTGCTTGAGTAATCTTGTAAATGCATAATATAATTCTTTCTTCTGCGAGCTAAGGCTTTTGAATGAAAAAAACCTTGTATTACTATCCCCCTCTCTAAGCCACATAACCCGAGACCTCTGTTTCCACATTACTTCATCCCTCTCAAGCCACATTTGAACATCACCTCTAATCTTTTTCTGTTCTGAGTGACAAAAACTACATGGATCAACCTCTTGTAGTAACTTTAGCCTTCCTTTTGCACTAGCCAACTCCTTTTGCACATTCTCAAAAGAATGTTGATTCTATCTACCCAAATCAGAAGCACAGCTAGAAATGAAACCCATTACTTGGTTAAGAGAATAAGGTCCTTCCAATTGATTCCAAGCCCTCTCAATTATATTAGCACACTCCCTCTTGCCTACCCACATTGCTTTAAACCTAAACAACTTTTTGTGATGTCTTTTAATAAACTCACCCTCTGAATCCCACCACAAAGGAATATGATCCGAATAAGCAGCTACCCCATGATGAACTCTCATATTTGGGAACAAATCACACCAGTTAGAGTTGGCAAGAAAACGATCTAATCTCTTATAGATTAAATCCCTTTCCCTCCTATTACACCAAGTATAAGGCACCCCACAAAAACCCAAATTTCGCAAACTACACACTTCTAAAACTTCCCTAAAATCCTCCAATTGTTTCTCACTTCTACTTCTACCCCCACACTTTTCAAAATGAGAAAGAATATCATTAAAATCCCTAAAAACTAACCACGACAACACAACACGATCCAAACCCTTAATTAACCTCCAAACATTCGTCGCTTGCTAGGATCCGGATGACCGTACACACCCATTAACAAACAATTCTCCCCATCGGCCCCATTGAATACAGTAGGAACATGGTTTTTTGAAAAATTAACAATAGATAGATTAAAATCATCCTACGACCCTCACAATCCACTACAAAACAATTATGAAAACCAAACGTAAATTTACAATAAACAAATTACACAACCGAGTCTCTTGTAAAAACAGCAAATCAGGAGCTTCCTTCATGATTAAATCGCGAAGTGTATGATTCCTTGTGGGTTCCCAAGCCCACTAGAATTCCAGCTGAGAATCGTCATGGCGTCCGACGGGGCTGTTGAACAGCCCTCGCTGATATCTCAGGTTTTTGAACAACATCATCCCGCTTAGCTTCCACCGCAACCTTCTTCGAGTAGTGATCCTCTGTTTTAGATATCTCTATCCCCTTTCGCTTCCTACCAAGAACCCCACTTTTATGTGAAGATCCCTATTCAGTCGCCTCTGCATCTCAAACGTGTATTAAGTGTCCTTTCGATTTTTCCCTCAGACAAAAATGGGAAAGACCCCTGGCAATAAGCTTTCTATCGACTGGCTTTCAAAAAAGCCTTTCATCTTTATTCCTTTAAGCCCATTCTAGCCCAGGCCCACTTCAGCAACCTCATAAATAGGGACGTCCGCTAAACTTTTCTCCTCAACTACCATCTGAGAAACAGCTCCCAACGGCTTCTTCCCCTTCGAATTATGTCCTACTCCTCCCAAAATTTTATCGACCATTACCTCCAAGTTTACAGTTCCTACGCAGATATTTATAATCTTCTCCGAAGAAACCTCAACCTCATCATTAGCAGTAACCATTATTTTCTCCCCCATAATAACATTTTGAACGACCTTATGATTCTCCACATCTTCCGCTAAGCCATAACTACCCCCTTTACTACTTGCTGCATCGTCAGCCACCATCTGTGGAGTTTCAATCCTAGGCGACACCCCTGTACTTTTCACCTCAGGACCCCTCCGACCCCTTATCCGATCACTTAAAAAACCAGTACGACACCATTGCCCATAAGGAAGATTATTAGTAGTCGAAGTGGTATCCTCAACCTCATCACACTCACGCAGAGTATGTCCCAGCAAACCACAATAATAACAAAAATCTGGTAACCGTTCATAGGAAAAATGAAACAAACAGGACTGGCCTTCTCCAATCCCCATGCGTTTCTGACGTAACAATGGCTTGGAAATGTCCAGATTCACTCTAACTCTCATATATTCTCCCCACTCCATTTCTCCTAAATCCATATCCAGTTCCAACAGCTCACCCAACGAATTACCAACTAGCTTGCCGACATATAAATTTCGTGTCATCAGAGGCAAATCATAGATACGTACCCAGAAAGGAGCATGAACCAACTGAATGTTATTGATCTGCAACTTGCCATCAAATTCCTTCAATAACACTAGATGTTTGTCAAAAGTCCAAGGGCCTTCATGCATAACCTTGGATTTATCCTGAGCATCCTCAAATTCAACCAGAGTAAAAACAGAATTCAAATCCTGAAATTTCACACCCTTAATGAGCCTCTATACCTTCTTCATCGTTTTTTTGAAAGCTTCATGATTATAGTACTTTCTTGTCAAAAGTTTCATGATGAAATAGTATTGGCCCCTCACAAGTACTTCCTCTACCTTACTAACTTCCAAAGAGATTTCCTCATTCTCCCTTCATGTCAAAGACAGATTAGCACACATTTGTTGTAACTCTTCTGCCATGCCTCATACAAAAGACGAGAAAACAGACCTCTACACGGGACTTAGAGAGATCACCGTGAGAAGAGTTGAGGCGTTCACTACCTTACATTATATTCGTTTGTGTTAGGCTACATTCTTAGCAATGCAGCCGAAGGTGACTTAGGAGTATCTCGTAGGGGCATAAACACAACAATATGTAAACCCTTTTTTATTTAATTCAAGAGTCCACATTGTCCATGGACATGATTATAAATGCTTTATGATTCACTAACTGTGTTTATCCTTTTTTCTTTTTATCTGAATAATAGAAAGTGCTTGTATCATAAATTAAATTATATAGGATCTTGATCCATTAGTAGTACACCCTTTAGGACTTCTTAGCTATGACATGCATAATTTGCATTTCTTAGAAATTGCATTTTTTTAGAAATAAGAAATAATTTGAAGTGGCATGCATGGTGTTCTCCATATTGACTTGTGAATAGAATGACTCTTCAAAAATTTTTCTTTTTCCAAAGTTCTTGTCCTTAACTTGGTGTTGGAAGAAGGCTACTATAGACATAAAGATCTATAATATATAATACTAATTGGACTTGAGTGTGGATTAGTGCAACTAGATATAGTCATAGGTTGTGCAAGCACTATGCACTCATTTTGAAAAAGAGTGGAGTCCAACATTAAAAAATTAATTCATTTATAGAGTTCTCATATTTATTCACTTTTTTTAAAAGGTTTAGGTGGTGCTTGCACACTACAAATATCAATTCTTAATGCTAAATGTTAATGGTAGTACCCGGTGTTTTTAGTTAGATTTACAACAATGGAGAAGAAAATATCAATTTCTTCAAACATTGAAAAGTAATTCTTCCATTATTCAATTAATCGTACTAGTTAAACTCTAATAGAAAGCAATCTGCAAATTAAGCGCTTGACACAGACTTTCTCAACAAGTTAGCATTACCATGTCTTTTAGCACACAAACAGTACATGTTTCCCATTTTTTGCCTCATTTTTTCCAATAATAGCTGAGTAGTGATCACACCATATGGTAGTTTTCAGTGGAGATAATGTTTCCTATGTAACGAATCCTCTCAAATATCCCCAGTGGCAAGTTGATGGGCTCTCCACGTGCCACTCGTATGAGGAACTATGTGCGAGTCCGACTAAAGGTGGCCTTATGTGCCATAGGATCCATGTTTGTTACAGCTATGAGATGCAACATGCGGAAAAATGGCAATAGCAACTACTGGGAGAATGTGTTCTTCTTATCGAACAGTGTTCAGTATCTTCTGGTGAGAATGAAGAAATCCTTATCATGGTCGTCATCCTAAGGCTGATTAGTCCCTTACCCTTCGACCGGTCTACATCTCTGGCCATAGACTCGATTGGGCTAGTAGATGATACAGATGTAGGCACATCTGGTGCATCCTTAGCCTGAGCATCCACTATAGTCGATACCTCAGATACGTGACGGAACCCAAGTAGCTTAGTGACGACATCCCCCAAAACCTCGAACTTAACACCGTGTACAATTATAGTGTGAGATGATGCATCATGAGGCATGGACGACATCTCCATGTAAACCTCGCAGATCATGCAGGGGTATATCCTCCCTCTCAGTGAGCATATGTTGGTCCAACCTTTGAAAATAAAGAGGGACCTCAGACTCTTCTCCTTCCATGTTAGTTCGTCAAACTCGTTGATAAACACTTCATGTTTAGCTATAACCGTTCTACTGCCTATTCGAGAAGTGTCTTGGGTTCCATCCCTCCCTTGTTTCCTAATTCTCAAAAGATTAGTTATATTCTGCAGAAAGAAAAAATATGTGTATACATATATATATATATATATATATATATATATATAAAGGGAAACAAATTAAAACTGTTTTAAAATACTTTCGAACGTATAACTTAATGTTCGCACGTAAAATGATAACATTCAAATGTGTAGGTAATTACATTCGAATGTTAAAGTCAAAGACCCACAAAATGTTACATGTAAATATGTTCAAACATGCTAGTGTATTTGAGCGTATTTAAACATTTGAACATATGTAGGTCTACGTTCAAACGTTAGGACTAAAACGTCCCATGAGACCTTACATTCGAAAGTTTGATGTATACAGTTTAAACTTATACCTAAATGTTCAAACTATAGAAATGTTGCGTTCAAACGTCTGGAGTTAAACGGCCAAGAAAACTTTACATTAGAATGTTTTGCTGTATAAACATCTGAATGTAACAAGACATTTGAACGTAAATTAACATACGTTCGTAGTAAAGATGATCGTTCAAATGTAGTTAGTGGGACGTTTGGACATTTAAACTTAGAAATGGCTGAGTCCATTTCTGATTTCCTCAAATAGAACATTAATCTTATAATGGCTACCGTAGAAATGAAGTATACACTAAGGGTAGACTATCTGTGACGCCCCCAAATTCTGCTTAGGATTAAACGGACATTTGAAGCGTCGAGACATGCAACACAAGGTTACCTGCCCCCGTTCATGACATATAAGATGCAATGTTCCTAACATGCATCTAGCATTATGCAATATTCGCAGCGGATAATTTTTTTCTTTAGCAATACTATGCACCAAACTAAAAATATCCCAAATACTTGAAACATATTTCATACATAAAGGCATACTAAAAAGCCGTGATCACCACACTAGTCTAAAATGGTTGTGATCAAAAGAATACTTGAAATACAACTCCAAAAGTACAAGTAGTAACCTAAGTTAAATACTATGCCATCATCAACATCGCACCGTGGCCTAGTCGATTGTATTTAATTGGTTAGATTCCAATTCTCCTTTGGGTCCTGTAACAAGATCTACCATTCGGGGGGAATGGTAGTTGGGACTACCACAGTGAGATTTGATTACAAATCTCAGTAAGTTAACATAAAACTATCAACAACAGGCATTCTACCATGGCAAGTAGGCCCATATTGCTTTTGGGAACACCGAGCATATGAACTTTTATTTCCACATCCTGTCTCACCAAGAACAAAAAAGGATTTCTCTAGTAATTTGACAATCTCCTTGACTTCAGAGATAGAATTCCAAATCGTCATGCACATCTTTCAGCATTCCCCAGGTTCTCCCTTTACACAGAAGATCGTCTAGAGCATGGCTGAAAGCGTACCTGCAGGACACAGTGAGATTTGATTACAAATCTCAGTAAGTTAACATAAAACTCACACACAGGTTAAAGATGCATGCATGGCAGTAAAAGCATAAATGCATAAGTATAGTCGTACATAAGCATAGCATAACTTGACATATAGCATGACTTAACCAGAACCTAAACGTGAATTGAACTTGACTTAACATGGCATAAACTTAAGCTTAAAACATAACATGAACAAACAACATAACATGAACGTGAAACATAACATGGACTTGAAATATAGCATGAACGTAAACATGCATAACATAAATAAGAACTTGAAAATAACATAAACTTGAACATAACATGACATGAACATAACATATACGTGAGCATAACATAACATGGACTTGATCTAAAACTTGACTTATCATGTATTTGATCTGAAACTGGACTTAACATAAACTTGGAATATTATTCAATTGTCTTGATTAATAACGTGCATTAATACGTACTCCACAGTTGTTGTGGCCCCACGTATTCAAATAACATAAAACATAATACGTACTCCACAGTTGTTGTGGCCCCACGTATTCTACGTGTCACAATTGCTGTGTCTCACGTAGTGTATGCTCCACAGTTGTTGTGGCCCCATGAATACACATAACATAAAATATAATACGTACTCCACAGTTGTTGTGGCCCCACGCATTATAAGTAACATAAAATATAATACGTACTCCACAGTTGTTGTGGCCCCACGCATTATACGTAACATAAAATATAATACGTACTCCACAGTTGTTGTGGCCCCACGCATTATAAGTAACATAAAATATAATACGTACTCCACAGTTGTTGTGGCCCCACGTATTATAAGTAACATAAAATATAATACGTACTCCACAGTTGTTGTGGCCCCACGCATTATAAGTAACATAACATGTCTTATCTTTCTTAATGCATGAGATATTATTTAATATCATATACTTTTCTAACATGGCGTATACTTGTAAATGGCACAATATGATTTAATCATAAACATTTCATGGCATACATGTATCATATGGCATACTTAACATGGCATACTTATAACATACAGCATTGTATGACAGAAAAGATTGTGTAACAGATAAATATTCATGAGAGATTAAATCATACGTAACAGATAAACATGTAATGACATGACATATATGATAACATACATACATAAATTGTAGTTCCCTTACCCATCATACATACACAATAAACTGATAGTAAGTTAGAAGCTAACTTACCTCGATCGTCGCGTTCTATGAGAATAGAGCGCGAAACACGAGGAACTGCACAACAGCTGGAAGAGGAACACTCAAGTCCTTAAGATTTTCAATTCTGAACTCAATTGCCATATTGTGAGCACTTGCAACACCACGGGCAACGTGAGGTTTCACTATACCCAGAAGAGATAATTTGACTTCAGAAAGCCTTTGCACTAAAACAAGTTCATTAAAATTATCAATAATAACCAAACAAACAATTCCTTTCTCAATCCATATACTCTTAGCCATAGTCAACCACAAGATGACACCAGTCACCCCGGACTATAATCCATAACACCACTGCTTCGGGACACTGTCATACAGTTTCCCAACACTACACCATACGCTCTACACTTCTCTGTTACGCCATCCAACCCTTCGTGACACGCCATCCGGTGTTTCACGACTTAATACAGAGTACACTCACGTGAACTCTCTTCCATCCACACTACAATACCCATCACTGCGATACACGTCTCACAGTGCATCGCTACGCGACACGGAGTACGCGCCACACGTACTCTTTTCGCTACAACACTCATCACCCCGACGCACATCACACGGTGCATCACCATACAACACGGAGTACACTTCACATGCACTCCCTTCATTCTACACCACACACACTACAGCGCACGTCGCACGGCGCGTCGCTGCTTTACATAGAATACGCTACACGCGTATTCTCTTCACACAACCCGCCGTATCACATCTACGGCATCCATCTCACGCCTATACTTCACAGCACAGTCCACAAAACTACAAAATCAAGCCCAACACTTCACAACCACACTTCGATTCACAACTACGCAACGAACTCCACAAACACTAACTACACAGTCTACAGCCAACCAAATCAACTATGTTAAACATAAATAACTAAAGATAGAGGGTTATACCATCGACGGGATAACCCGTGCGTCGCTCGCTGCTCATCACGAAATGCGTCGGAGGAGCGTACGTGGCGATAACACCGCGTACGGTGGCTGTCCACCACATAAAGTGGTAGTTTGGGACCGAGAAAAGCTAAGCGTGGCCTTGGAAGGCTCATGGTTGCCTTGTGGTGGTCAAAGGTGATGGAGCACGGCGGCATCACGCCGTGAACAGTAAATTGAACGGTGAGCGGAGGAGACGCGAGGTAGCGAAAAGCCATAGAACTTCATGGAAAGCTAGGGAAAGGTAGAGGAACATGTGGTGGAGCTGTGGTGGCGAGGTGGTGGTCGGACGGTGGCTAACGGCGGCGGATCGGCCGTTTGAAACCATTTTTGGCCTTGGAGAGTGCGGGAGAGTGTGAGCTCTACGAAGCTCCGTTGGCCATGAAATTTCTTGGAGAGGTTCATGAGGATGAGAGGAACAAGATGGTGGTGGTGAAACACCACGGGTGGCCGTGTACGGCGGCGCACGGTGGTGCAACCGAACGGGTGTTTTGAGAAACCCATATGAGAAAGAGTGAGAGTTAGGGAAAAAGAAAGACATGGGGAGGAAGCCCTTGATGTGGTGAATCCAATGGTGGTGCTTGGTGGCTGATTTGGCCGTGTATGGTGGTCCAAAATGGTGAAAAGCCTTAAAAACCCATTTGTTTGGAGGCGAGAGTGGTGGCTAACGGTGGCTCGGATGGAGGTGAAACTTGGAGGGGATGTTCACCGGTGAGAGGGGAAGAAATCTGGGTGGGTGGTGTAGGCCACGCCGCCGGCGAGCGGCGGTTCTGGGCGGAGAAAGAAATCGGCAACAGGGGAGAAAACAGGGCAGGGGCAGCAACTTCCGGGGGCTCGTGGCGGCTAACGGCTGGTCCGATGGCTCTGAAAATTGGTAGGTATGAACTCTGGTGGAAGGGGAAGAGAATGGCAGGGGTGGTGTACGACACCTCCACCGGACGGCGGAGAAACGGGCGGTCAAAGGGGCGGCGACGGTAAGGAGAAATGGGGAAGGGAAGAGCATGGGGAGAGAGAGAGAGAGGAAAGAGAGAGAAGAAAAAGGAAAAAGTGAAGGAAAAAGGGTAGGGGCCTAGGTAATTAACTTCAATCCTACGCTTCGGGATCCTCAAATAAACCAACGGTGAGTTAAAACACTGATTTGAAAACGCGTAAGTGTTTTATTTTAAATAAAACACTTTAAATAAAACACTACGATGAATTAAGGTAGAATATTATTTTATAAACTAAAATTTATAAAATAATATTTCCTCATCATTATTTAAAATGATAAAGTACCGTTAATTAATCGAAAATGATAAAATCATTTAAATTAATAAAATACTTAATTACAACACTGAGAGAAATTAATATAGAATATTATTTTATAAACTAAGGTTTATAAAATAATATTTTCTTGATCATTGTATAAAATGATAAAGTATCATTAATTAATCAAAGTGCATAAAACACTTGAATAAACACTGAGAGGAATTAAGATAGATTATTATTTTATAAACTAAGGTTTATAAAATAATATTTCTTCATCATTATTAAAATGATAAAGTATATTTAATCACTCAAAGATGATAAAACCATTTAGTTTAAATAAAAGTTTTCAACGTAAAACTAAACCTCTTAATATCTTAAAACAACTAAAATATTTAATCTAAGTAATTATTCACAATTATAATATTTTCAGAGCTCATTAAATTATTATAATTGTGCTACTTTAAAAACAAGCTTATCTAATACTTTGAAATCCGGTGGATAAAATCCGAAATACGCCATCGAGGTACAACGTTTAGGATAAATCTGTTCAAGATTTTACAGTTGTCGGTGAAGAACAAAGTAACGTAATTTACGGAAAAAGATAATTATGCATGTGATTTCGGGTGAGGGTAGAGACGAGAGAGATAGTGACTGTTGTCGGGAAAGAATCCAAAACTGATTGCCGTGCTGTCTAATATGTGCGAAAAAGAAAGAGAAGGGTGAGGAGATAAGGCTAAATTTTAGCGGGCTGTTACACTATCTAAGGGGTGGCAAAAAAATTAAATTACAAATTTAGCCCAAAATGGGTTTTGGTTTATATTGAAACCCCCTTAAAACATTAAAAAAAAATACAATAAAATGGAGAAAGATAGACACTAACATTTTTTGTGACAGTTGTGGTGGCGATTGACGGCTACGTGTGACGGATTCGATGGCTAAGTGCGACAATCCAAATTTTAGATGTGGGTGGAAATGTTTTTTAATGTTCGGACGCACTACAAATATACAAGTAACTTTTGAATATTACAACTAATACGTTCAAATGTTACGTTATTTCCCATACCATATGAATGTGTGTTGTAAACGTTCGAACATAAAAGGAATGAATTTTTATATATAGTATATTTATATGTAAATATTATATATAATATATTTCCCTAGATATAGATCAATTGGGGAAATACTATATGGAGTTAGTATATATAGTAAAATAGTAATACATACTATATATTATATATATATATAATAATATATATAGTGACATATATTACTATATATATACTATAGTCACTATATAGATTATTATATACTATATAGTTTACTTTTGAAATCAAGATAGCTTTATTGCATAAGCAAACATGTTACAAGGATTCCACATCTACTACTTGCTTAATACAAACAGGTATCTCTTCAAGATCTTAAAGATCAGATTCACTTAAAAGGGCATCCTTGGCTAGCAAGTGAGAAGTCATATTAGTATCTCTTTTAGTATGACAAACATTCCAAGAAACAATATAGTTTATAATATGTAAACATACTATGTAAACAGACTTGGCAGGACACTTAGTGAAATTGAAAAATTTTACAAAACGTTCGAACATTTACTGTAAACATTCGAATGTTACGACACTTTGATGAGATGACTTTGCATTTAAAAAGTTGCTGCAAAAGAATCCTGTACCAAGCAGAACGGCTAGCTTAACCTATTGTAGCAATAAAAGTCGTCGCAATAGGTTAAATTTAAAAAAAAAAAAATTATAATGCCCCAGACAAGTCTAGGATGTGTTTAAGAAATTGAGAATAAACATTATTCCCCATTTAATGCTAGAGAGAGAGAGAGAGAGCTTGTGAAAGAGAGTGAGTGACCAAGAGAGAGAGTGCTTGTAAGGTTTTGCATTGAAGATAGTTGTTGTATTTATTTTGTGTTTATTTTGATTTGTTTATTTTTAAGAAATATTTGTTGTGTTTATTTATTTATTATGTTTATTTGGAACTAATTAATATTGAGTTTATTTTGAAGGAATATTTGTTGGAGTTTGTTGAAGCTTGTGAGATAAAAAGTTTGTGATTTTAGCTAAGTATATTTTTAAACTTGAATGTGTAATTATATTTTGATTATATTGTAATTTTTGTGCTTATATTGTGATTTATGTTATTTGTGGGATTATATTGTGTTTATGTTGTGATTTATTGGATTATATTGTGAATTGTGGGATTATATTGTGATTATGTTGTGATTTATTTTATGATTAGATTGTGATTTGTGGTATTATATTGTGATTTATTGTATTATATCGTGAGTTGTGGGATTATTTTGTAAATTTTGTGTTTTGTGGGATTATATTGTGTTCATGTGGTGATTTATTTTGTGATTATATTATGATTTGTAGGCTCACTCTTAGATTATGTTGTTATTTATTGGATTATATTGTGAGTTGTGGGATTATATTGTAATTACATTTACGTTGTGATTTATTTTGTGGTTATATTATGATTTATTTTGTGATTATATTGTGATTTGTGGTATTTAAGGTACCCAATTTGATTGAAAAATGATAGGAAATTAAAACAATACTAATTATGAATAAAATTAAATTAATTTTATAGATAACCTAATGATAACTTGAGCATTTAAAGAATGCATGATTAAATTACTTAAATCAACGGTATAGCTGAATGATCCATGATAGTTCTCAGATGAAGTTATGATGGTTGGGATGGATGCAAATTTGTGGCTTGAAATGGAACAGAAGTGCAGAAACGAAAATATATAGAGTGATTTACCAAAATTTATATAGTTTGGTATCCAAGATTTATTCGTGGCCATTGTTGCTACACTTTGCCCTCAATACATAGACCAAAATAGAGGTAAAAGAGAGAGTTTAATAAAAGCACTGGAATTGGCTTACTCAAATGTCAGTGCATCTTTAAAATTTGAAAGAAGATAAAATGAGTTGCATTGGAGTAGTCAAATAGTAGGAACTTCAAATATGAGGTACAATAATTTTAAAGTTTTCTTCATATTTGGAGATACATTGTTCTTCTTTAAAAGTAATATTTTATTTCAAAATATTATACTCAACTATTCCATAAGATTTCCCACGTTTTTCATCTTCAAAAGTGATATCTATTTCAAAATATTAAACCCACGTTTCGGACAATAATTTAAATAAAGATTAAATTATTTAGTTCTAAAATATTAAAAAAATTTAAAAATTATTATTAAAAAGTAATATTATATTATTATTCTAATTAATTTAACGTGAGATTATAGCTCGAAGGATTTTGAATTTATAGAAAATATATAGTTTTAATTAAATTTTAAACATGACTTTAATAAAATTAAAGGCAATGCTCGAAGATGGTCTCCTGGTTGCATGGAAGCCTTTTTTATATCTTGTCTTTGTCAGCCTTGGAGTCTAGGGTGGTCAGATTAGGGCTTTTCCTCACATTTTTACTTGACAATGGGCTTTTAATAAGCAAAGGGCAGCATTATATTACAGTTTATACCCAAGGCTATGAATCAGGCGCACGTTATGGGCTTATTTCATGGGTTGAGTCTTTAAGTTGATCTCTACACAACGTCCAAAACATAAAAAAATGGTCTCTACGCACATGTACATGAAGGTTACCTCGATTTTTTTATTTTTTATTTTTAATAAAACCTCATATATCTTCATTCCATTCAACTATAACCAGGTGTTACAATTTTATCAAAGAGTAAAAGAGAAAATACGTCTCCTGGATAACTACTGCCTATTGTTTCTGATGGCAAATGCTCATCCCCC
Source organism: Carya cathayensis (assembly GCA_011037825.1). Taxonomy (NCBI): domain Eukaryota; kingdom Viridiplantae; phylum Streptophyta; class Magnoliopsida; order Fagales; family Juglandaceae; genus Carya; species Carya cathayensis. The sequence continues at coordinate 2,555,420 of QGSO01000175.1, forward strand.
TTCCCATGAGCTTCTCTACACCCTTCCAGGTCTTCAATAGCCTGATTAGTCACTTTCTTTGGCCTAGTGAATTGTTTTTCATAGATTACCTTATTCCTCCTTAACCAAATATTTCGCATGGTGACAGCCACCATCTCAACTTCCCTCTTAGGTAGTTTCTGTATTATTCTATCCCATGTCACATATAATTCTTCCTCACTACAACACCACTTCCTAACACGGCTTACATATTCAACCCATACATCACTTGCAGCTCTACAACTCCATATAGCATGGTCCGCTGTTTCAACTTCTTTTAAATAGATAGGGCACAAAGCATCATCCACCTTTCTTCTCTTAGCCATATTCTGTTTAGTGGGAAGACAATCATCCACAGCTTTCCACATGAAATTCTTCACCATTGCAGATACTTCCATCTTCCGTAAGGCCTTTGACCTGATTCCTCCATTGTTACTGCTAGAAGATTCCCCTTTACTCATTCTTTTCAACTCCATAGCCAAGTGATAAGCACTCATAATTGAGAATATCTGAGTATTAGTATAACCCCATATATGTTTATCACTGGCACCCTTGTCACTATTGGTTACCTCACTTAACAATTCTAACGACCCCATCTTAAATTTTAAAATAAGTTCAACTCGTTCGATAAATATTTTTAGACTTTAAATAATTTCTTGGCTCAACACCAATTAAAACGGGGCCCTATTTGGTCCATAAATATTAAATGGGTTTCAATTCAATTATCTATTCTAAAAAAAACAGCAATTAATCTATCATAATAAAATTTTAGACTCATAGCTCATTCAAAATTATCGAATGAGCACTTTCAAAAACATTAGCTCATCAAAATTATAGATATTTGAGAATGAGATGAGATGAGATGAGAAATTTATAAATAATAGTGAAATGGTTTAATTTACAATGTTTTATAGGATTTTAGAAAAGAAGAGAGAAAAAGTTAAATAAAAATATTATAAAGTTAAAATATTATTATAATATAATTTTTGTTTTTTATTTAAAAAAGTTGAATTGTTTTTCTGTGTCTTGTTTAAAAATTTGAAAAAGTTTTAATAATTAAATAATGATTAAATGAACAATTTAAAATTTAAAATATATTTAAATAATGTTTTTTTTTTTTTTAAACAAGTAAACCTTTCATTGATTAAACAACTTTTACAATGATTCAAGATGAACAATATGTCTAATGCAACAACAAGGAATCTCATCTAGTACATAGAGATCATGATCACTCAAAAGAACATTCTTGGCTAGCATATGTGCTGCCATGTTAGAATCCCTATTGGTATGGCTAAAGCTCCAAGAACCAAAACCTGCTAGCACCTGTTTAGTGTCTTCAATGATTAGACCACCATGACTCCAATCATCCATTGTCTTATGCATTCTATCCACAACATGGAGGGAGTCTCCTTCGAATATGATGGAGTGGAAGCCAGCTTCTTTGCAAAACAGAACTGCCATCATCATAGCATATGCTTCTGTAGTGAATGGGGTTGCTGTGAGATTTCTTTTTGCACTTAGAGATCCTAGGACTTGACCCTTGCTGTCTCTTATTAAGCCCCCTATTCCAATTTGGCCCCTGGATTGGTTAATAGCAGCATCCCAATTCATTTTGTAACTCCCTTCAGGTGGTGTTTTCCATTTCTGGATTCTCTCCAAGTTCTCTGTATTGATTGTTGTCTGAGCATCCTGTTTTGTAGCTTTAAAACATCTGAGGTCATCATAGACTTTGTTTACAATGGAGGTTCGATGTCTGAGGACTTTCCCATGCACAAATTCATTCCGCCTTGTCCATATTAGTCTCACAATTGACCCTGCTTCCTCTAACAGATTTTGAGGGAGTTTCTGAAACATTTGCATCCAGATTTCCTTAAAGTAGTTTCCTGCTAGAGATAGCTTTTGAATTGGCCTGCTGGCTTGGCTCCAAACATCACGGGCAGCTTCACAATTCCACAAGGCATGGCCTGAGGTCTATTCTTCAAGGCCACAAATTGGGCATTTGTTTACTTCCATGATTTTCCTCTTTGAAAGGTTTGAAAAGGTTGGTAATGCATCATTACATGCTCTCCAAAGGAACATTCTGACCCCATTTTAAGTTTTCAAATTCCACACACCTTTCCATAGATCTTTCTGGTTATTGACAGTTGAGGGGCCACTCTCTTGGTTGGACTGAATTTCTTTGTGCATATGGTAGGCACTCTTCACCGAGAAGATGCCATTGATGGTACCTCCCCAGACCATTTTATCCTCTCTATTCCCTAGCCTGATAGGGATAGCTTTGATTAGATCCATCTCTTGTTGAGTGAAAATGGTGGTGAGCTTGTTTTCATCCCATCTTCTCCAGGAGGTGTCTATTAAGTCAGCTACCATTGTAACCCCATCTAAATTAGTGGACCTGCTTGTTGGGGCTAGGAAGTGAGGTCTAGGCAGCCATCTATCCTCCCATATTTTAACCCTTGCTCCATTGTCAATCCTCCATTGTAACCCTTCCTTTAGGAGCTTGATACCAGCATGCAAACTGTCACAACCCCACCCTATCAAGAGCGAGCCTGTGATCCCGTACCTGTTCTTTTTCCTATTATATCAATAAATTTATTTCTAAATGAATGCCCATATTGTTATTAGTGTTATTATTATTATTATTATTTTATTATTATTAATATTATTATTATTTTTTTTTGAAAGAAACATCTAATAGACATACCTTTATATTTCTTTACAAAGGACTCGCAGAGTCCGTCATCCATTTATTTAACATAACAACCTTAAATAAAAAGGAACTCAGTTCCTACTAACTTTAAACATGATAAGTTTCCATAACTTCACCATAAAACACACATTATAAAGAACCAAACTTTGCAGGGACTACTAAACATCAGCCTCTCCCTCCTCAGCACTACCCAACTCCTCAGCAGATTCCTCTGTACCTGGACATTTAAAAACATAAACACAAAATGAGTCTAATACTCAGTAAGCAGTACATCATGCTGTTAACTTAAAAAAAAAATAATTCTTTCTGTTGAAAACATGCATCCATAAACCAATACTAACTCTGACAATACTTCCATGCATATACTTTCTTTATAACATCATGCATACACTTACTTCTTACTATCATGCATATACTCACTTCATACTTTTATGCCAAATCTTTATTTCTTATTTTCATACATACTTATATATATCATATCTTCATGCATACACTAAATTTAATCTTTCACTTTCTTTTGGCCAACACACTATTACGCCCCGTGTGTTTGGGGTTAGCGGTCCTATTGGACCTGGATTCCACCCGTGGCCACAGGTTAGGAACCCCTTTCTGTCAGGGAGCAGCACTGGGTGCACTACCAATACTACTTACCCGGCATTGCAATCTGCCCATTTCTTTGGTACCCTTTCCTTCATATGGCCATTACATATTTTCATATATTAACCTTCATTCCATTCTTTTCTTTCTTTGAAATCAATCATTTTCATTATCTTTCTTAGTTCAATGCATATGCATTTATTTTGGAAATTAGCATTTCATGTCATGCTTACATATAAATAGAACCTTAATTATTTCAAGGAGCATGTATGAAAATTCCATGACTTAGAATCTACGTGCATGCATTACTATATACACATACAAACAATTATAATTAATAGGGTGTTTAACAGGGGCTACCAAGAAAGGCTTGTACATAATATAAATTCCTTTATTCTTTAATTAGAGGAACGTTTGGAAAGAGATAGAGAAATATTCTTCCACAAGAGGACTTGGCGTGGGCGCATGGTCATAACTACTTACCTTGACCCGTTGAAATCTCTTCAACTTCAGTGAATCCTAATCCAATAAATAACAAGTGTGTTAATACTCATCCAACATCCTTTAAGCATCCACTTAACGATAAACTACAATATTATAAACCTAACGTCGTTTTATATCCTTAACGTTACTTCAAATGATTACCCTCCCAACAAAACCTTACAAAAGTAATATAAGAAGATAACTAACCTAGTTAACACATATTATTTAGTAAGGCATAACATAGGAAAATAATTAAGATAATCCATTAAGTAATTCAAACCCTTAACCTCAAAGTTTATAGTTAAATCATTTAACAACCCCTTTTTAAAACAACTTATAAAATTACATATAGCCAAAATAATCTTAATACATCTAGCCTCTTATAGAAGAAAACATAACATTAAAACAACCCCATCTATGCATTTTAAATCACTTAAAACAGAGCACATATATATATACATATACAAAACAGAATATTAAAACAACTTTCATGTGTTTAATCACTCAAAACAGAACATATACATATATATAGGATGGTTTATGTATTTCAAAACCCATATATCATCTATACTAAGAAATAAGTTAGAAATCTCTTACCCCTATTTCCTTCACTTCTTGATGGATGAAACAACTTGAAATTCCAACTAAAAACAACTTCAAAGTGGTAAGAAAGAGTATAGAACACGGATTGGGGAAAGAAGTTTTCTTTCTTCCTTTGTTGGAAGCTCTCACGGTTCAAGAAATGGATAAGTACCTTGGTTTTTCTCTTGAGTTGTAAAAGAAATAAAGAGAGAATGAGAAGAATGAGGGTTGTCGCTAGATTGAAGAAGAGAAAAGGATTTCAAGACCATTTGCCTTAAACCAACGGAAGCTTTTGGATTAAACCTAATTAGTTAGGTAGATATGGACTTGTAGATATGAACTTGTAGATATGGACTTGTAGATATGAACTTGTATTGATTGCTTCATTCTTTAAACCAACGGAAGCTATTAAGATAAGAAGTCAAAGCTTATCCTTGGTTGGATGTCCAAGATTAAACCTTATTAGATAATCCTCCCACCTACTCATCCAATGGCTTAGAATTAAAGGGCCAAATCTATAATTAATCCAAAGTGAAGGACTTAAAAGAAAAGTATTAAAGGTATAAAATATACTTTTAACTCATTTTAATAAATCTCCTAAAATAAAACACACCCAACTTAATATAAATAATTGGAATACAAAAATAATAAAATCTTTTCATGAAAATATTCAACTTAAGGGTTAAAATAAAATTACGTAACGACTCACGTAGTAAAACTCGGATATTACACAAACTCCTCCATGCTAGTGATGGTCGATGGCCTACCTTTGCATCTAGGAGTGAGCCTCGTGGGAAATATTTCTGTTTAATGATTAAGGCAGGAAGAGAGGCTGGTTTTTGTAGCATGTTCCACCCATTTTTTGCAAGAAGTGCAATATTAAAGCTGTTGAAGCTTCTGAAACCCAGGCCTCCTTGATCTTTTGCTTTGCTGATCTTGCTCTACTTGAGCCAATGAATTTTGGACTGATCTTCACTAAAGCCCCACCAAAACTTCCTTAGAATCTGGTCTAGCTTGTTTGTGATTGACTTTGGGAGGAGAAAGATGCCCATTGTATAGGTGGGGATGGCTTGCAGTACTGATTTCAGTAGCACTTCTCTACCAGCAAATGACAAGCTTTTTGTTTACCAATTTGTTATCTTGGCCCATGTTCTATCAACCAGTCCATGAAAGCAATTTACCTTTGCTCTTCCCACCATGGCAGGTAAGTCTAAGTACCTCTCAAAAGATCTTGTAGTGGTAACTCCTGCTATTCTCAGGATGTGGGCTCTACATTCAGGTTGTGTGTTTCTACTGAAGAATATGGATGACTTTTCTTTGTTTAGCATTTGGCCAGAGGCTTGCTCATAAGAGTTCAGAATGCTCATAAGTCTCCTCCATTCAAGAGTGCTTGCTTTACAGAATAGCATGCTATCATCAGCAAAAAAGAGGTGATTAACTTTAACTGGTCCCCTTCCCACTGGTACACTCGAGATCTTGTTTTGGGACTCTGCTTTAGATAGTAAATTTGAGAGAGCTTCTGCACATATGATGAATAGGTAGGGGGACAAAGGATCCCCCTGCCTTAGTCCACGGGTTGGCTTAAAATTCTCCTAAGCTTCACCATTAAGCAGAATTGAGTAAGTGACCGAGGTGAGGCAATTCATCGCAAGAGTAGTCCATCTTCTATCAAAACCCATCTTTGTCATTACAGAGGCTAGGAAGGGCCACTCCACTCGATCATAAGCCTTGCTCATGTCGAGTTTTAAAGCCATGTATGCTGTCTTGCCTTGCATTCTAGTAGACATAGAGTGGAGGGTCTCATATGCCACCAAAATGTTGTCGGTTATAGCTCTTCCTGGGACAAAAGCACTTTGATTCAAAGAGATTATGTCAGGCAATACAAGTTTAAGTCTATTGGATATCACTTTTGCAACAATTTTGTAAATTACATTACAAAGGCTAATAGGTCTAAAATCAGACACTCTTGTGGGGTTTTTGACTTTTGGGATCAAGGTTATATAAGTATCATTTACCCCTTCCAAAGAACCTGTATTGTTGAGTATGTTAAGCACAAAAGTTGTCACATCCTTGCTTGTGATTTCCCAATTAGATTGATAGAATAGAGCTGGAAAACCATCAGGCCCAGGAGATCCCATACCTTTCATTTGGAACACATCACTCTTGACCTCAGCTTCTTCAAATCTCTGGAGGAGGAAGGAGTTCATGCTAGCTGTTACTCGAGGAGGCAAGTCCTTTATGTAAGCTTCAATTCCTGAGGGGGATGATGAGGTGAATAGTTCTGAGAAAAATCTTGTGAAAGTGGCTCCTATTTCCTCCTTTTCTGACACCATGTTGTTCCTATGATCCAGAATTTGTGAGATTTTGTTGACCTTTCTTCTGTGTGATGCGTGTAGGTGGTAAAAGGTTGTGTTCCTGTCCCCTTTCTGCAGCCAATGTTGTTTGGCTCTTTGTTTCCACCTCAGTTCCTCTTCAGCAAGTGCTTGGTCAATTTCCTTTTGTAAAGTCCTAATAGTTTCCTGATGATTTCCACTGCCTGCTTCTTGTAGTTCACCCAATCTCTTCAATTTTTGCCTAATCTCTGTTGGAGCTCTTTTGTTGACCTTCATATTCCACTTCTGTAGTTCATCCCCACATTGAGTCAACCTGTTTCTCATAGTCTTAGAGTGAGTTTCCCCATTTGCAGGCCTTTTCCAGGCTTCTTTAATTATGATTGGGTAGTCATCTTTCAATGACCAAGATGCTTCAAATCTGAATCTCTTACTCCTAAAACTTTGTTGCCCATAGTGAGGACCAGTGCTGATTAGTAGGGGGGAGTGGTCTGAGGATAAGGCTAGCAGAACCCTACAGCAAGAACCCTCGAATTCTTGTAACCACCCTGGGTTGGCAAGTGCTCGATCTAGTCTTGCTTTGGTGAAGCTTCCCTTAGTTCTATTGTTGGCCCAAGTGAATTTAGGACCCTTTGTGAAAACTGGATTCAAATCACATACCTCAAGGGTGTTTCTGAAGAGTTCCATCTGTTTGTAGGGTCTAGGGCCACCTCCCTTCTTCTCTGCCTGGCATACAATCTCATTAAAGTCTCCACAGCAAATCCAAGGTAAATTGGTTGCTGGTTTGAGGATTTTGAGGAAATCCTAGCTTTGGTGCCTCTTAGCTGTCTCAGGATGGCCATAGAAGCCCATGAAGAGCCATGGCTTCCCCTTTTCTAATGTTACATAAGCACTGATGTGCCATCTCGAGTAGTTGTGTATAGATACACTTGCATTTGTTTTCCACATTAGTGCAAGACCCCCATTGCTTCCTCTACTGTCTACTACCAGACATGCTTCAAAATTCAAGATTCTACTGACTTCTTCTATCATTGTTTTAGAACACTTAGTCTCCATGAGAAAAATCATGGTTGGGCACTTATCCTTAACTATGAGGTTAAGGGATCTAACTGTCCGAGGGTTCCCAAGCCCTCGACAGTTCCAAGCTAGGATGTTCATTGGTGTTGGCAGGGTTGGGGATCAGCCACTGCCTTAGAGATGATATTTTCATTAGTGTTTTCCTTCCCTTTCTGTTTCTTTGGTGCAGGTTCCTTTTTATTGGGGATCCATCTACCTTTCTTCTTGTTGCCTGCTCTCAAGAAGTAGTTTGATATTTCAGTTAGTATCTCCCCTTCATTGTTTCCTGTTTCGGACCTCCTTTCTCGAGCTAGTCTCTTCCAAATTCTGGTGTTATGCTCAGCAGGCCTTCTACCTAGTTTCTTGTTGGTAGTTAGGATAGGTATTCTACTAGGTGATTCCACTGCGGGATTTGCCTTATTACTAGGGTCCATGGGGGGGTCAAGTGGACCTCCCTCACAGTTTACTCGACCCTCCTTAACCTCATGTGCCTTTAGTTGGTTTTTTGCCTTTTCAACAGATTTCAAACTTGCTAAGTTGCTATCTAGTTCCATGTTGGTGGGGTTACCTGGTGGTACTGAAAACACTAGTCCCTTTTCGACAGGGCCAGTCTTGCTGTGGTCTGGTGCACCTTTTGAGTCAGATGGGTGATTACCATGTTGAGCTTTATTGCATGGCCCGAGAAAAAAGTTTGCACTCTTCCTTCTGTTTTGGATTTCCTCTGCTTCAGGCTGTCCTTCATCCCCTCGGCCTGTCTTTTCCCAGCTTCCCCCCTCACCTTTCATCTGCAGAGTTGAAAAAGCCTGTGGTAACATCTCCTCTCTGTCACCACCCCTTTTGTCTTCGTACGGTTCCTCTTTGTGGTGGTTGTCGCTAGTTGAGCCACCGTATCTGCGGTTGTCAAAAATGTTGGTGTTCATTGGTTGTGCTCGCAGCCATGGACCAAATTGCTGTTTTGCTTTGTCCTCTCCTTGTTGTTCATAACGTGGTTTCATGCAAGCTCTACCCTTGTGTGCCAACACCCCACAGTGGAAGTAGAAATTTTGAAGTCTTTCATACTTTATTGGAATCCAATGCTGTTTGTCCTCGAAGCTGAGCCATTTACCTCGCATCAAAGGTTTTTGCAAGTTTACTGCCACCCTAACACGGAGGCATCTGCCCCATGCACGTCCATCCACACCTGCTTCAACCCTGATCACAGGCCCTATTGAGGATGCAAATTCCTCACCAAACATTTTGTCATGGTAGCTAAGGGGAGATTGTGCAATTGTATCCAGAAGGGCTCGTAGACAAATTGTAGAGCATTAATCGAAACTGTTTCATCCACCTCTTGAAGAGCTAGTAGGCTCCTCTCGTAGAACCAGGGTCGACCACTCAAAACCATCTCTTTGTCCCCCTGTTTCTGGAACTCGATTAAGAAACACTGATCACCTAACTCCTTGAACTTGACCCAACCCTCCAGCCTCCATACTTGAGATAAAGTTACCCTGAATGCCTCGCTGTTAACATTTTATTCCACCAGGGCCTTTCCAACAATGCATAGATTTCCATGTCCTCTCGTGGCTTCTTGTTAGACATGAAAGCATGAGTTCTCTTCCTTTGTCAGGTGCAAAGTTTCCCATTTCTTGGCCAGTTCCTCAACAGCCTCCATCGTAGACTAGTCCTTGGTTACAGAGTAGAGCATACACACTAACAAACACTAACCTCACACTATGTGAGACGGAAACCTTGAGGAAATCTCAAGGTACTGGAGTCTCACTCTTTCTCACTTGAGAGAGAAGACACGTCCTCTGAGGTCATGTACATCCTCCTTATATTTAAATAATATTTAGATGTTGAGAAGTGATGAGATAGAACTATCTCAAAATTCAAACAACCCCTAAAAGATCATGTTCAACAAAAAGGATCATGTCGAGTGAAATAGGCAAGACGTGTATTGTACAAGGGTAATGATACCCATACGTTCTGTTCACGTTTTATTTACTATTCTATCCACATGGCTTTATTTTATTTGTTCTTTCTTCTTACTTCCAGCAAGATTCGAAACAACAAATTAAAATCACAATGAGACGAGGTCACTTTCATTGACGAGAATTCTCTCTCTCTCTCTCGCATCCACGAAAGAGAAAAGAAAGGCATCGGCTGAGAGGAGGCTTTTAACGTAAGGAAAATGCTTAGGCTACAGTTGGTGGTTCTCGCTGGGCCCACCGTTGGTTTTTTTTTTTTTAAATAATTAAGAAAAAATTGTTTAATATTATTATAAATTCTTTATATTTTTAAATATTTTAAAAATATTAAAAAATGATTTTAAAAAAAAAAAGTTTTCTTAAGCCAAATCTCTCTAGCATTGTCCTTAACGTAATCCTGCTTTTTTTTAACATTTTCAATAAAAGAAGCAAAAAGGAAGTCCCCTTGCATTTTTTCAATGCTTGAGGAAGAGTAGTTGGAGAAATGGTTTCAATGAAGAAATGTAAGGGGTCCTCTGATAGAGAGATTTGGGTCGGAGACGATGTTCTTCTGCTGTAGTAAGAAAAGGCAAAATATATATATATATTAATAAGTGTAAATACACTTTTATTTATTTTTCAATCATTTTTTATACATTTTTAAATATTTTAAAAATAAAAAAATATCAATTTTCTTAATTAATAAATTTTTTTTTTAATCCACGATCATTTTTTGTCGATTCAATTCATATTTTCCGTCTGCTTTTGAATGTGCGCGTGTGCATTATGTGTACGAGAGAACGTCTGACAAGACTTTCCCCCCCATCCCCCACACTACTCCATCAGGGTTATAATAACGATATAGCCAATTAGGGTTATATTTTCCTGTATTTATAATTAGGATAATTAGTATAAGAGGAAGGTTAGTTATAAACTTTAAATAGATAAATTTTATATAAATTTTTTATGAAAAAGTAGATCTTATAAATAAATGATAGTTTTTTTACATTTTTTTTTAGGTTGAATTCATTTTTTCATACGTAAATATGGAGAGACGCGGTTGAACATGGTCCTTGATCCACAAATGGAGTAGTTGTGGGGAACGGTGGAACCAAAACCTTTATCCAATATATGAACCAATCCTCATAAAAAGCAAAAAAGGAACATGGTTCGTACAGCTAACTCATGCAGAGTCTTTCGTACGTAAATACATGGAGAGGACTCGGAGGAGGCTGTGGATGAGATCGAGTGCACGGCCGTGTTTCAACGCATGGTAGGTAAAGATTTAATTTCAAATTTTTAATTTTTTTATCTAATTATTATCTAATTATTATTAATACACAAAGATCAATATTTTTATAAACCTAAAAAATTAATACAACTTTTACAAACTTTAAAATAAAAATTATATCAAGATGCGAGCTCATGAATTAGGCCTTTACTGATCAATGGTTCCTCATTAATTAAGGATAGCAACTCGGCCTAGGCTCGTTTAACCTTAGTTGATTTAGGCTCACTTGTTTATGTTCGAATCGACTCATTAGTTCGACTCAATTAAAACTCATTCATATATTGATAAATATATACATACACCTATGTATATATACATATACATATATATGTATGTATGTATTAGCTAATAATATAAGTATACCACTTTCATAATTAAATATATAATATGTAATCTAATTATTTATGTCTATATATTGAATATACTTCATAGGTATATTTTATAATTTGTATAATAATTAATTGATAAAATTTAATAATTTCATATACTAGTATGAGAGAACTATATATGAAATAGATATATGCTATCATATTAAGTGTCTGTATTAATAATATATGTAGCCATATAATATATTGTTATTTTGGATAAATATTAACTAGTTAGATATTAATTATTTATAAATTTTATAAAATTTTATAATTCTATAGAGGTTCTACTTGTTAGTTGTATAAATTCAACATTAGTTCTTTTGTTTTTTTATTTATTTATTTAATTTATTAATTATTAAATCTAATTAAAAAAATAATTCAAACTCGAGCTTGACTCGACTCGAACACATTTGTGGGATGAGTTCGAGCTCGAGTTGAAAGTTTAACTTATCAAGTTGAACTTGAATAAAGAATAAATAAAAAATTTCGAACTCAGGCTCAAGTTCGAATATTTTGAATCGAGCCGAGCTTAGCAAGCCAAACACCCACTCAACTCGACTCGATTACAGCCCTAGTGCAGGCAGATCGTTCAAACATTAATTGAGAGGGAACTTCGGAAATATAGGCCAAGTAGGTAAGTAAGAGCAATTCATTAATAAATGAGTAAGTCAGGGCAAGGTGGATCGCAGCTTCCTAGAATCACCGGTACCCGAGCAAGTTCGATCCCAATCACTACGTCTAGCTTCACTTCTGATAAACGTCTGTCGCTTGGTAATTGTGGATCTGTGTAACTATAAGTACTTACGGCTAGCTTCCAATAAGCCTAGCTAACTCCATATTAGCCGGCCACCGTCACCCAAAAATGACTATTACAAGCCCTTTACGAAAGTTTTCCTGCTGGATTTACAACCAATGGCTTCTGCTTTCTCAGACATGGCAACCCCAATCACCGCTGCCACCTCCACCACCTACTGACACAGAAGCACCAGAAGCAGCCGAAGCTCAACCAGCACAGCTTGATTTGAAAGTAGGTAACGAGAACAAGGATTGGGCCTCCAAAATAGTGCCCTATTGCTTAGGCTCTGCAATTGTGGTAGCTCTTTCACTCCACGAACTTGACCCTAAATTCTCTGCCACCATCCACCTCTTCTCTTTCACAATCTCATTATGTTTTGCTTCCTTCCTTATTCGCCACTTCACCAATTCCAAGTTGCTGGTTATAGCCCGAGTGCTCTATAGAGTTGGCATCTTCTTTGCAGTTACGTCTTTTTTCATAGCCAATACCATTCACTTTCCTCTGTGGCTCAAAATCATGAACTGGCTGGTCTATGCCGTTTCCTTCCTCCTTAGTTTTGCTTTCAGGTTCGTCCACTGATAATAAAGCTAGTTAAAACGTTGATGGCCCAGCCCTGCAAATTCCACTTTCTTTTCAAGATTCAAGTAATGTTTGGTTGATGGCAAAGTTTAAGCATGCAGTACGCCGAAAGGTTGGAACTCCGGTCCTTGCGCCAGACACTAATGCATGCGATAGTTTCCTCAACGCGATGAATTTCTTGTATTGGATGCTTATAATATTTTCATTAAAACTTCGAGTTCCTTGTATTCTGATGCTTATAAATAAAGAGGGGCCGCGCCATAGAGGTTAATGATAACGGGATAAATATGTTGTTTTTAATACTCTTAACGTAGTGAGATTAGTGAACATTATGTGTTAAATTAATAGTATTAATCAAACAATGTGTACTAACTCTTTCTGACATGTGAAATGACCATTTACACCTTAAAGCAATAAATTTTCATGTATGTGGCCTGAGTGTTACTTTCCTCAATTAAATAGGCTAGCTGGTAACTCACATGAGCTGTGGCCCAACACAGGAGTGAAGATAACTGATGCTCAAGATTTGTAAGGCTATAAAGTGACTCAAGCCCACAACTTAAGCCCATGAGAAGAAACTAAAGCTGAGAAGGCCACGGGAAGAGCTCACAGCATCACCTAAACCGATAGACACATGCTACCACTCTGAGGGTTTTGGGGACCACGAGAAGCAGAGCAATGGGGCAGTTATGCACGATGGAAAAGCTGCAATTCGTGGCAAGGAGAGAGGATTTTGAGTATAAAAGGAAGGGAAACCTTCAACAAAGGGGATTTGGTTTTTCCATTTCATTTTACTTGTCATTTCTTTTCCCTTTTTGTTTCAGACGACATTTTTCTGAGATTCTCTTAGGGTTTTTGCATATTAGTCTTTTGCTAGTTTTTGACAAAGATGATTGGCTAAAGTTATAGCCTGGGTTGCGGCGAAATTGTTCTTTGCACTCCATCGCTTGTTAGATTTTCTATACTTCTAATTGTTTACCTCACTCGGTCTGAAATCAATTTCTAAAGAGGAAAATCTGATGAATTCACTTGCTCTTAGTCTTATTCTGCTATAGACACAAGGCACAACAGAACCTTGAATTAATCAAGGATTCCATCAGCCGAGTGCTAAATTAATCTTGGTGGAAGCTTAGTGAGTGTACTTTATTTTAGGTTTTGGCATAATTATTCCAAGTTTTTATTTTGCATACTCTATGTTATTAGCTCCTTGATTGAGTTAGTAAGTGGAGATTAATGCTGAGAAAATCGTGTAAGTGATGGATACCAAGGAGCTTTAAAAGCCGCAACCCAGGTGTTTGCTTTATTGATTCTGTGAACCTTGCAAGTTGAACTAATGATTAGTAATTTTGTTTTAGAACCACAATATTTTTAGAATTCAGATTTTTTTTTTTTTTTTTGCCACAAATCCACCATACATTCACTTGATAACAAACCCTTCACTGGGTGCAGACACTTTTTACCTTTCCAACTTGTTTTCAAAATTCATAAAAATTCAAATAAAGAATGTCACACAGAATGTTTCTTCTGTATCATCATAGTTTTCCAAAAAGTTTTTTCAAGCATGTTACTGGAATCACACTTGTCCCTGTGGAAATGACCTTGAGACTTCCTTATTATTACAACTGAACCACTTTTACACTTGGGAGTGATAATTTGGAGAGAGTCAAGTTTTTGACGCCGTTGTCGGTGACAACTGGTGTTTTCAGCACATTATCATATGATGTTTTTGGAGCTGTAAACCTCTTCACAACTTGGGTGATATCTTTACCTCTCATTTTACTTGTTTATTTTTATCTTGTTTTGTTGCTGAATTTGCATATCTGGTTGGGCTAAAGATAGCACATATAGACTTGCTAGGACTAAATCATCAACCTCATCCTCGAGTGCATCATATTTTTCTCTTAATTCAGCATTTGAATCATCATTTGACACTCATAGTAACATGGCTGAAGATGAAGGACACAATGATAGGAAAATGGTAAATCCCAACAGGACACTTAGAGAGCATTTGCAGCCCGTTAGGACTAGTCCACCCTCTTGTATCATTCAACATTTGAATGTAAATAATTTTAATTTCAAACCTGGGATGATTCCATTGCTGCCACATTTTCATGGCATGGAATCAGAAAACCCCTATTTGCACATCAAAGTGTTTGAAGAGGTTTGCTCAACCTTCATGGATAGAACATACACTGAAGAAGTTATTAGGTTAAAACTGTTCCCATTTTCTCTAAAGGATAAAGCTAAGACCTGGCTAAATTCCTTAAGGCCTAGGTCTATTGGGACTTGGCAGGAAATGTAAACTGAATTTTTTTAAAAACATGTCCCAATGCATAGGACCAATGCTTTAAAAAGACAAATCATGAATTTTGGTCAAAAGGATGGAGAAACATTTTATCGTTGTTGGGAACGTTTTAAAGACTTATTGAATGCATGCCCTCATCATGGATATGAAGATTGGAGAGTCATAAGATTTTTTTACGAGGGTTTACAACAAAAAATGAGACAATTTGTAGAAACAATGTGCAATGGTGAGTTTTTTTAATAAGAACCCTTGGAAGCCTTTGAGTGCTTTGACTACTTGTCTGAAAATGCCTAGTCATGGGATGTTTCTGAGGTGTAAGACAGATTTGAAAATCAAAAATTTTCAAGTCGGGGTGGAAAGTATCACTTGAAAGAATCCGATGATTTGCATCCTAGACTTGCTTTACTCTCTAAGAAGGTTGAATCCATAGAGTTTAAGAAAGTCAATGAGTTACAAGTCTTACCATCTACTTCTGAGAAATGGAATATATGTGAAGATCTAGGGCATGTGACTAGTGCATGCTCAACAATTCCTG
Organism: Carya cathayensis; assembly: GCA_011037825.1. Taxonomy (NCBI): domain Eukaryota; kingdom Viridiplantae; phylum Streptophyta; class Magnoliopsida; order Fagales; family Juglandaceae; genus Carya; species Carya cathayensis. Next base: position 2,571,016 of record QGSO01000175.1, read on the forward strand.
CTTTTAAAGAAGTTTTACTTGACCAATCTAATGCTGTGAATATGATCTCTAAGAATTTTTTTAGACCATACTCTAATACTTATAATCCAGGTTGGAGAAACCATCCTAATTTTGGTTGGAAAAATGAGCAGCCAGCAGGCTCAGTACCTGCCCAATACACCCATTATTCAGCACCAACAGCTCTAGGACCTTCACAATATGCAAATCACACACCTTCTGTGCAAAAGAAGAACCTGGAAGATACCATACATCAGCTGTCAATGAGCCTCCAGCAAGTCATGCAAAATTAGAATACAATAAAAAACCATAATACACAAGCTATAAATGACATCAGAGGATCGCTCACAGGAGTGACCACCTCCTTGAGTGCTCAAGAAAAGGGGAAATTCCCTGCTCAACCGCAACCCAATCTCCAAGGACTGAACCAGCAAGCTCAAAGTAATGTTGAAATTGCCAATGTCAAATCTGTTAAGGCCATCACAACTTTAAGAAGTGGTAAGGTTGTGGATATTCCTGCACATGGTGCAGCCAGCTTAGGTAAAATTTCTAACCCTTCTAAAAATAGAGGTGAGCCTAGCATACTAGAATCTGAAGCACTTCCATGCCCCACACCTGCCCCATTCCCACATAGATTGCTTTCTCTGCATAAAGAAAAATAGCATGCTGAAATTATGAAAATTTTTAGATAAGTTAGGATTAATATTCCTCCTCTTGATGCCATTAAACAAATTCCTACTTATGCTAAGTTTCTAAAGGATTTATGGACTATAAATATGAAGTTAAATGTGTAGAAAAAGGCTTTTCTCACTAAGCAAGTCAGTGCAATAATTCAAAATCACACACCACCCAAGTATAAAGACCCTGGTTTACCAATTATTTCTTGTGTTATTGGAAATTCAAAAATTGGCCAGGCTTGATTTGGATTCAGGGGTTAATTTACTTCCTTTTATTGTGTATGAACAGCTGGGTTTGGGGGAATTAAAGACTACCTCTATTATTTTATAGCTTGCCGATAGATCCATCAAAATATCCAAAGGTATTATTGAAGATGTCTTGGTACAAGTAGATAAATTCTACTACTTAGTAGATTTCGTGGTACTAGACATGACAGTAACCGCCCATTCCAATTCTTCAGCACTAGTGATTTTAGGGAGACCAGTATTAGCAACTTCTAATATCATAATTAATTGTAGGAGTGATGTCTTGAAATTAAGCTTTGGGAACAAGACCTTAGAACTGAACATTTTCAATTTGTGTAGGAAACCTCAAGAGCTCGAGGATATTCAAGAAGTCAATGCACTAGAATCTCTTCTTTCTGAAAATTCTTCGTTGAATTATGATATTAATGAGCAATGGGAGGAATTAGAAAACTCCCTTGAGTTAATCGAACCTGCTGACACTGTGTCTTATATTTGTGTTGCAGGAAAACCCATGAGGTGCAGTGGAAGCTCCAATTTGAGCCACTACTAGCACCTCCAGCAGCACTTGAGCCTTCCACAGAAAAAGTCCCAGTGCTGGACTTAAAACCCCTGAAAACTCATATGGGTCCAGAAAACTCATTCCCAGTGGTAATTTATTCTCAATTAACTCCTGATCAAGAGAATAAGTTACTGACCATGCTAAGACAACACAAAGCAGCCATTGGTTGGTCCATTGCTAATATCAAAGGTATAAGCCCTCTTACTTGCACTCATAGGATATATTTAGAAGAAGACTCAAAACCTTCTAGGGAGATGCAAAGGAGACTAAACTCTATGATGAAGTAGTGAAAGCTGAGGTTTTGAAACTTTTAAACATAGGCATCATATATCCCATTGTAGACAGCAAATGGGTTAGTCTAATCCATGTTGTTTCAAAAAAATCTGGGATCACTATGATAGAAAATAACAAGGGAGAGTTAGTGCCTACTAGGATGACCACAGGCTGGAGAATGTGTGTAAACTATAGGAAACTCAATGCAGCCTCTAGGAAGGACCATTTCCCCTTGCCTTTCCTTGACCAAATTTTAAAGAAAGTAGCAGGACATGAATATTATTGTTTTTTGGATGGATTTTCTTGGTATTATCAAATAGAGATAGCCCCTGAGGACCAAGAGAAAACCACATTTACTTGTCCCTTTGGCATGTTTGCTTTCAAAAGAATGTCATTTGGGCTATGTAATGCCCCGGCTACTTTTCAAAGATACATGTTAAGCATCTTTAGTGATTTAATTGAGGACATTATAGAAGTATTTATGGATGATTTTTCAGTCTTTAGAAAATCATTTGATGCTTGCTTGGCCAACCTACAAGTTGTTCTAACTAGATGTGAGGAAAACCAGCTGTTGTTAAATTGGAAGAAATGTCATTTTATGGTACAACAGGGTATAGTTCTTGGACACATTGTATCCTCACAAGGCATTGAGATTGATAAGGCTAAAATAGAGTTAATTTCAAACTTGCCTGTGCCTAAGAATGTAAAAGATGTTAGGTCATTTTTAGGCCATGCTGGTTTTTACAGAAGATTTATAAAAAATTGTAGTCATATCTCTAAACCTCTTTGTCAACTTCTCATGCATGAAGTCAAATTTGAATGGACCAGTGAATGTCAAAACTGTTTTGATCAATTAAAATCCTTCCTCACCACTATGATTGGACACTCCCTTTTGAATTAATGTGTGATGCTAGCGATAAGTGTGTGAACCCCACTTTTATGTGAAGATCCCTCTTCAATCGCCTCTGCATCTCGAACATGTGTTAAGTCTCCTTTTGATTTTTCACTCAGACAAAAATGGTAAAGCCCCCTGGCAGCAAGCTTTCTATCGACTAGGCTTTCAGAAAAGCTTTTTGTCTTTATTCCTTTAAGCCCATTCTGGCCCTGGCCCACTTCAGCAACCTCAGAGATAGGGACGTCCTTTAAAGCTTCCTCCTCAACTACCATATGAGAAACAGCTCCCAACGGCTCCTTCCCCTTTGAATTATGTCTTGCCCCTTCTAGACTTTTATCGACCGTTACCTCCAAATTTAAGGAACCTGTGCAGACGTTCATAATCTTCTCCGAGGAAACCTCTTTCTCATCATTAGCAGTAACCGTTATTTTCTCCCCCATAACACCATTTTGAACGGCCTTATGATTCTCCACATCTTCCACTAAGCCATAACTACCCCCTTTACTGCTTGCTAGATCGTCAGCCACCATTTGGACAGTTTCAGTCTTAGGGGACGCCCTTGTACTTTTCACCTCTCACCTCAGGACCCCTTCGTTTTCGATCACTTGAAAAACCAGCACGAAACCATTGTCCATAAGGAAGATTATCAGTGGTCGAAGTGGCAGCCTCAACCTCATCACACACATGCAGAGTATGTCCCAGCAAACCACAATAATAACAAAAATTCGGGAACCTATCATAGGAAAAATGAAGCAAACAGGACTGAACCTTTCCACAGGAAATTATTCCTCCATTGAAGACAAAATCAAATGGATCCATCACTCATCTGAAAATTTCTCTGTTAAATCAGCCTACGCAGCTCATGGGAGCCCAAGGTATCTTAGTTTGGGAGGAGAGGATTTGTATTTCAGGATCTCTTTTATTTCACAGAAAGTTTGATTTGAAGTGTTATTGCTGAAATGGATTGAAGATTTCCCATGGTTAATTTTATAGCCAGACCAAGCAGTGGATGTGTCAAGGCATTGAGCAAATGTTTTTGCATTTTGAGGAGTTACTTTGCCAAAAAGGATAAGATCATCTGCAGAAAGGAGGTGAGATATGGAGGGGCCTCGTCTAGAGTACCTGATACCTTCAATATTGCTGGCTATTTCTTCTCTAATGATTAGTCTTGTTAGTACTTCACTACCAAGAATGAAAAGGAAGGGGGATATTGAGTCTCCCTACTGAATTTACCGTGAAGGACGAATATAGCCAGTAGCAGTTCCATTTATGATGATGGAATAAGAGACTGTGGAAATGCATTCTTTTATCCAATTTATCCAAGTCTAGTCGAAACCAAGAGCTTTGAAGATTGACAAGAGAAAAGGCCATTCCATGTAATCAAAGGCTTTCTCCATATCGATCTTTATAGCCATCAATCCTTGTCTACTTCTCTTTTATTTTCAACTTGTGAAAAATTTCTTGGGCCATAATTGTATTTTCTTGGATAAGCCTTCTTGGGACAAAAGCCTTTTGGAATGAGGATATGATTTTTGGTAATATAGTTTTGAGTCTGTTAGAAAGAATTATTGCAATAATTTTATAACAGACATTGGAAAGACTTATCGGTCTAAAGTGTTGAGGAGCATTAGAGCTATCTATTTTTGGGACAAGGGCAATGTTTGTGTGGTTCCATCCTTTGAGAAGTTTGCCTTGAGTGAAGAAGTTATTGATAACCGCAAGAATATCCCCTTTTATGACTTCCCAATAGAATTTATAAAAGAGGCCAGTGAATCCATCTGGGCCTGGAGCTTTGGTGGGAGGAGTTTGGCCAATAACATTCAGAATCTCTTCTTCAGCAGGAATTTGACAAAGATATTGGTTTTCCCAGTTTGTATTTTTTGTGGAAAGAGATTTTCAAGATTTTCTGGAAATTCAGGATTGGAAGTTTTGAATTTTTTTTTTTGAAATGTTCTTGAAAAATGTGTTTGATGTTTGTTTGGTTAGCTGTCCATTGCCTAGGTCCTGTCTTGAGACATTCTATTTTATTTTTTCTTCTTCGTATGGAAGTTGAAGTGTGAAAGAACTTTGTGTTGAGATCGTTTGTGGTAAGCCAAGTAACCCTAGATTTTTTGTCGCCAAAGGGATTCTTCTCTTTTCAAGAGTTCGTTCAGATGTTCCTTTAAATTTTCTTCCATAATAATATTGTTGTGGTTTGGGGATTGGCTTTGAATCATTGCAAGTGTGGTGCTAATATTTTTTATCTTAGTTTGAATGTGACCAAAACAGGTTTTATTCCAATGTTTTAGGGCTAATTTTGTTGCTTTCAATTTCTTTGTTAGGATATAGTCTGGGGTGCCATCAACGTTCACATTCCAAGCTCTTTTAACAACTTCAACACTTGAAGGGTCTCTTGTCCAGAATTCTTCAAATTTAAATGATTTTGGATGTTTTTGTGGATTTGTTGTGTTAAGGATCATGGGAGAGTGGTCTGAGGCGGATCTTGAGAGGATATTGACAGAGGCATTTGGAAAAAGGTTGTTCCATTGAAGGTTCATGATACCTCGATCAAGTCTTTCCCGAATGTTATGAGAACCATGTCTGTTGTTTGACCAAGTGTATTTTGGACTCGAAAATCCTAAGTCTATCATACCATGTTTATCCATATAGAGCTTAAGGCCTGTATGATAGGATGAACTTGCTAGTGGTCTTCCCCCTATTTTTTCATTTTGATTGAGAACTAAATTGAAGTCTCCTATTGCTAAGATTGGTCTTGGATATGATTCAGTTATGGAATTGAGCTTTTCCCAAAACGAGATTTTTTTTTAATGTTGGGCATGGCAATACACAAGATTTAACAACCAAGGGTTATGGCCAAGATCCGAGTACACCAACATAGATAATATATTACAGGAAATAAAAACTACATCAACATCTACACTAACACGCCAGATAAACAAGAGACCTCCCCATTTTCCTTATGGGGATACATGTACATATTGAGAAAAACCTAGTCTATTTACAATAGAAACAGTATTTTCATTCGGAACCAGAGTTTCCGAGAGAAAAATCGCATCAAGGTTATGAGTCCTGATACTGGCCTTTAGACTCCTCATTGCATGTGACCAGCCCAGGCCTCGGCAATTCCATGTGAGTAACTTCATGGATGAGTTGGTGGTAGTTTCGACCCTACCACATCGGTCATTGGATTTAATGGAAACAAATGCATAGTCTTAGCTGCAGAGGAGTTACCCATTTGTTCGTGAACTGGTTTTTTGTACTGGCTAAATCTGCTACTTTTTGAGAATCTGTGAGAGGGAAAATTTGTTTCGGTGTGTGGGAGAAGTGATATTGTCTTGGAGGTTTCGTTTGAGATAGTTAATGGGTTACCGAATGCATTGATTTGCATGGGTGGAGTTTTTTGAAGTTGGGTTTGTGAGGCTAATGGTTGCGATGGGAATTTGTTTTGGTTTTGTGGGATTGGACTTATTGCTAGACAGGTTTTACCGGATGGGCTCACTAGAAGAGTTATGTTTTGTTTTAGTGTTTGAAGATTTGTTGGGCTAGACCAGAGCGGTTGACTTTGTAATGGGCCCGAGTTTGCTTGAAGACTATTTAGCAATTAACTGAGTATGGAAGAAGGTGGATCTTTTGGTTGGGGTATTTCGGTATATTCCTTGGGGTTGTCGGCTGCATTTAAGTATGCCTTATCCGAAGATGAAGGATATTCCTGTGTTTGAGAGTTTGGGACGTAATTTTCCTTTGTTTCCAGAGACACATGTTCAAAAAAGGATGGGTTTGTTGATGTAAGAGGAGGACCGATGAGACTATGTGGGTTGATTGATTGGTGGTTGGGTGTATGCAGAAGTTTAAATGCTTTATCCACATATCGGCTTTTTAAGAGTAACAGTGGAGTTTGTCTGGTACCTCATTTGAAAGCCACGTGTCCAATATGATCTGCATGTTTTTGCTTCGTTGCATGGAAGGGTTTCATGTTGATGATGAACAGTATCTCCTCTAATATGTAATGAGCCTTTACCACTGATTTCCTCTTTGAGAGTCTTATATATCAACCTAAAATTTTAAATTTTTAAAATGCAGTCTCGCATTTTAAGGGAAAAAAAACTTTTTCAAACATAATTAATTGAGAAATATTTTAGTCACAAAAAGACTACATTAAAGTAAATCCACAAATTGACATAATTTGATACAGTATATCAGATTGTAAAATTACTTTTATTATAAAATAGATTTAATAGATCATATAAAATCATATCAATTTGTAAATTTATTTTGATATAATCTTTTTATGTCTTTAATTATTCTTAATTAAAAAAAAAACAAGTTAGCATATGATGAATCAAATATGACAAATAATTTATAAGGGTTACCAGCAGCCCACCCGTACTTTTACTGATGCTGATAAGCTCTACCTTGTGCAAGGAAAAGATGGGAGAAGGAAATAAACCAAAAAAGATCGAAGATTGCAATGAGTAGTGGTAGGATGAGGAGGATTTTTAATCATCTCTTTTTGTACTTAGAAGCTAGTGAGATAGATACTCACGATAATGGCCGGATCAAGAGAAGAGATGGGGAAAGTTCTATGCCAATGGTGGGGGGAGAGAGAGAGAGAGAGAGAGAGAGAGAGAGGATGCCACAGTGTCAACGACGGTTGTTTCGCCCAATTTATGTTAGGTTGTGTTTGGCTACAAGAAATTCTCATCTCAAACATAAAATTCACATCTCATCATTACAATTTTTCCAAATCTCCATATAAAATATAATAAACTATTCAAAATTTTCTTAACTTTTTCAAATCCCAAAACAATAATAATATTAAAATATAATATTTTAATATTTTATCTTAAAATTTAAAATTCTCATCTTAAAATTCTCAGTGGCCAAGCAGAACCTAGTCTTGGTCGGTTATGGATCGATTATCTAGTGGGTCCCACTCTGTACGTACAAATATTCTTCCCTTGATATTTGCTACGATATTTTCACATTATCTGTTCCCTTATTGCTTCGTGACGTGGGTTACTCGATTTCCGTTCAGTAGGTAGATTAGTTTGTCCTAAGTTTCTCTAAGCGTAAGCCTTGAAAGTTGGGGAAGAATACGTATGGTACGGTGCATGCAATTTTCATGTTAAGGATGTGTTTCACCACTACCTACCACTCGAATCACTTGTAATAAATGAAGGGGTGGCACTAATTGCTCTGTGAAATCACTGATGCCAAAGTCAGAAATATAATATCAGAGTAAGAGGTTATAGTAAATCAAGTTAATGATTTGTTAGCTCCTGTAGTCTATTTATAGAGGTTATTTCCTTAGAGTGATTGGAGTCTAATTAGCCTTGTGAAGCATTTTCCTTGTAAGAGTCCAAGTCATGTGAAGCAGTTCCCTTATAGGAGTAGGAGTCTATCTCCTGTTAGGAATCTGAGTCTGTTTCCTCTTAAGAGAGTGAGTCGATCTGTCTTATCTCTTCTTGATTTTATCTCTTACCTAAAGTTGTGGGGACTCAAATATCCATTCCAGTTACCCCACTAATTTCCTCTGTGATCATCACGTGGGAAATTAAATACTTTGAATTCTTTGTACCTGTCTTTTACCCCATCAGCTCGTGGGCATTCGTTTGCTTTTGTTTTTCCCTACCCATCCGAGGATCCATGCTAGTTTGTGTGTGTGGGTGTCTTCACTTCCTTTTGGTTAGCTATCAGTTGGCTGCACCGTGCATGAGGCTCGACCTTTGGTAGCTCGGCATTTTGGTTGTCTTGGGAGTCTTCAAGTTAACTGTGATTGAGGTAACTTGTAGAAAAAGCAGTTCTGGTAGCTGTGAAAACTTAGAAGGCTTTGAGAATCTTCAAGTCAATAATCTGCAAAATAAATTTAGAAACTTGGTCACTGGTATCCTGTTCGATCCCTAGTTTGTTGTCCAATCCCTGGTTTTTTGTTTGTTTCGTACTAAGCGGTGAGAGGCTCAGCTTGGAGAGATAGGTAGGAGATGTACTTGACCGCATTGAGTGTGAGCGTGAAGCTCAGTTTTGAGTCTATGGACATTTGCCCGAGAGATTGTTTATTGCATGAAAAAACAGTTTATCCTTGAGTGCTTTTGTAACAATATTTTTGCACGGTTGAGACTGCTAAATACTTGCTCGCTTAGAGTTGTTGGTCGTGTTGCTCGCCTAGAAGCGTTTATCCTTTTGCTCGCCTAGAGGCATTTGTATGGTTGCTCGCCTGGAGGCGTTTGTATAGTTGACCGCCTAGAGACGTATGTATAGTTGACCGCCTAAAGGCATTTGTATTCTTGCTCACCTATAGGCGTTTGTGCTGTTGCTCGCCCAAAGGCGTTGGTTTACTAAAAACAAAATTTGTTAGTATAATAAAAATGTACAAAGTTGAGATTTAAATATCTGAGCCTTGCTCTGGTGGCGATGGGCTTCCTGGCGAGAAAATTAACTTGGGTGTCAAGGAGTTTCCTTTGTACATGGCACTGCGAGGCTGATAGCTCGTCATTGATATTTAATGGTTGGGCGGTCCCTGACCTTTCCCACTTTTTTGCATGGCACCGCGAGTGCGAACTCATCATTCGTGTTTAAGGGTCAGGTGGTCCCTGACCTTTCCCACCTTTTTGCATGGCACCACGAGCCTGATATGGCTTGCCTTTGGTGTTTAGGGTAGGTGTGGTCTGAGGACCTACGCGCCATTTTTCATTGCACCGCAAGCTGCTAAAGCTTGCCTCTAGTGTTTAGAGTCGGCGTGGTTTGAGGACCTAAGCGCCATTTTTCATGGCACTGCAAGCTGCTAAGGTTTGCCTCTGTTGTTTAGGGTCGACATGGTCTGAGGACCTACGCAACTTTTTTCATGCCACCGCAAGCTACTATGGCCTGCCTTTGGTATTTAGGGCCGGCGTGGTCTGAGGACCTACGCGCTCTTTTTTCATGGCACTGCAAGCTGCTAAAGCTTGCCTTTAGTGTTTGGAGGGATGCTCGACTGCACTGTTGTGGAAGGAGCTGAGTTCAATCGTCTTGATAAATCTCCACAAAATACCAAATATGTTAGTGTAATACAAATTACAAGTTTAAGATTTATAAACCTAAGTTGTTCCACAGAGTGTGGCGAAGGTTGGTGACACACTAGCAATGCTCGTGGGCAGCCATGCTTTTAAATTGATGAAGGCCCGGGATGCATGCGGTTATCGATTGGTCTATTCTGATGAAGACAGAATAAGATGGTCGAGCGGGGCTTTGTAAGCGATGTTCCTTGCTGCTCGGGTGATTTCTGGCAAAGTATATGCCAGAGAAATTTTGCTACTTCTTCCCCAACTAGGATTGTTTGCTGTTGAATGATCCTTGCATGGAGAAATTGTCCATCCTTGAGTGCTTTGTGGTAATAATCTTGCACGGTTGAACTGCTGAAATTTTTTGCTTGCCAAAAGGTGTTGCTCTTGTTATTTGCCCAAGGCTCTAGTCTGGTTTGGCAGTAATGAAATTCTTTTATTGCCTGCCAAAAGGTGCTGCCTGTCACGTACACAGCTAATAGTCGGGAGTTATTATCTGCACTTGTGTGGACCTGATGAGATGCTTCTGGCGAGATGCAGTACAGTTAACGCCCAAAATCTGGTGAGGTGCTCTTGATGCGTGAAGCTTGGTCGCCATGGGGCGGCGAGATGGACTTTTAGTAAGCGCCCAAAATCTGGTCGAGGAGCTTATGGTGTGTGAAACTTGGCGAGAAAGGCTCCATGCGGTGAGTAAGTGGTGAGGAGTATCCCAAGAGTGGGCAACTGGCAAGCAGCATCTTGTGAAGAAGAACTTCGTACGGAAACACCTTTTGGTGGCAAGAATCAATGGCGAGAAGCTTTCGTGGCGAGCATTGGTGCTTGTGGCGAAGAGCTCTGACAAACTCCATTGCGAACAAACTCAATGGGCAACTACTTTGTTATGAACTGCACCTCATTGATTGTTGCAACTTGCAATCTGCTTGAGTGGTTTGACAATTGGACCTTCATAGCCAGTTGTAGTTAAGCAAGCTGCCCATGGTGTTACTGGCGAGAACGGCGAGGGACTTTGGCGAGCAGCACCATGAGGTATCTAGACCTCATTGCTGGCGACAGAAATATCTAGCGAAGCAGATGGTGGTTGAGCTGGTTCCCTCGGGTTGCCCACCGTTGTGCTCCCAGCATTCCAAGGTGCACAGCCCTCATGGTGTACTGTTGCGGCAATGACAGGTTGAGAGGAAAACCATTGTAATCGAGAACTGCCACTCTAGTGACAAAAGACACCAGTGAGCTTGACAATGGTTGGCAGTAAGCTCACAGGCTCATGGCTTTGCTGGTTCCTCGGTTGCTTGCCTTCTCTTCTTGCAATATGGCCAACGTGAGTGGCTCCCATGATGAAGGAACTACCCTGTTGGCAACAGGAAACTCTGGTGGTTTTGGTGGCTGTCGGTGGTGCTGCTACCAACTCACAAATGCAATGTGTGGGACTTTGGCATCTTGTTTTCCATTGCCCATACAGTGCACGGTGTACATGCAGTGCGCCGATGCGGTGAGCGGCCAATGGGGGTTTCATCGCCATTCCGTCATCTATGCGTGGTTGCTGGAGTCAAAACCCCTCTGGTCACTATGCGGGGCCCATTGCAAAACTTGCACGAGGAAAAGAGAAAACCAAATAGGTTGCATTCTCTGCCTGTTGCGCTGTGCAAGGCCGATGGTATTCGGTGGCATATCCTTTGCCTTCCATGTGGTTGACTTCAGGAGTTGAGGAACCACCCCCACCGGCAACTGAAATTATCGACGATGCGAGTGGCTGGCAATGAGCTGGCCAGTGCATGGAACCTGGTTTTGTTGGTCCTCCAGCTGATGGGTGGTTTTCTACATGCTCCTAGGCTTCTGTCAGCGAGATACCAATGAGAAAACCACCGTCGGCTCATTCCTGGTGCTCGGCCTAGTGGTAGGAACTGTTCCACGCCAGTCACTGAGGTGATGGGCAACAAGCCCGCCATGCACGATGAGCCCCGCTGGGGGTTGCGCTGTAAGCCAGCACACGGGACCATGCACATTACATGCTTGTTAGACCCTCTAGGAAAGTGGCCCCGGGCCAAGCCTCGACACGCTCAGTGACATGCCTAGTCGGCACCACTGATGAGCCATTAGCATGCCATGGCCCATACCATGGCAGGCCCAGCTCAGCCAGCCAATGCCCATGACTCATGCCACGGGTCTTTTTCAGCACGGGCCAACACCAACAAGCCGTGGGCCCCCTATCGGCCCCACGGCCAGAATTATATTATTATTTTATTATTTTATGTTATTTCCTTATTTTAGTACTATTAGGAATTATTTCCTTATTCTAGTATTTATTTCCTTATTTCCTTGTTTTAGTTCTATTAGGAATTATTTCCTTATTCAAGTGTCCTTAGGAGTTTCCACATTGTAAGCCTATATAAAGGCCACCCTAGCTCTATTTTTTATTATCTTTTGGCAAATTCCCTAGAGGAGGATTATTTTGTTTAGGAGATCATCAATCGGTGCTTGGCACTTGGGCTATTTGGGTGCAACCCGTGTGAATCCCAAATAGAGATTCAACACCTTGACGTTTCTGGACGGGTGTTGTTTCAATTATCAATCTATAAGCAAGTTTGTTTCTCTTTTCTATTATTGAGTTGCATTCTTGTTATTTATTCATTATTTGCATTATTCTTATTGCAATTTCCATTATACAACACGCTCAATCCATTCCATTGATAGATCCACAATTCCAACACACTAGATCTACTTTTTCAAGAAGATCTAGCTTTGTTGGACTTTTCCCATCACTTTCCTTCACTTTCCTACCATCCAAACACTATATTAGCCTCCATACAATCTTCCATTATCCTAGATCTAATTTCTTTCATCATAAAACCCTAGATCTAACCTAGATCTAGTGCCTCCATAATTCCCACACAAAGCCCTAGCCTCCATAAGGATTTCCTATATTTTAGAAAACCTTAAACCCTAACCTCACTTCCATATTTACCAAAATACCATTCAAGGGGACGCCTACCATAAACCCTAGATCTCACCATTCGGCCATCATCATTCCATACATCATATTCATTCCATCAAGATCTCAACTCACAACCACAACACAAATCATCTATATTCACCAAATCTCATCACTCAAGTCAAGAACTCAAGTAAAGGGCAAGCAAGAAGGATAGACTCTTCGGTCATAGTTGGGTGAAGCGGATCTAGAGAACCATAGTGTTTAGGGACTAGACCGAGGTCCCTAACATTGCTGTGCATGGCGCTTGTTGAGTTCGTGCCCACTTATATTTATACATATATATATTAAACATGATATATACATATACGCACATTACGTACGGGATCATATATGTTGTAAAAGATTAATTTTGAAATAAATGCAAGGTGGGGGTGCTTATCTTATATTCTGGGGGCTAAAGAGTCATCTTTCCGGTGAGAAGCAGGTGGGAAAGCTCCTGTCGACTCCTTCCGGCTCTTCAACTAGGGGGCTGACCTTTCCATTCACTGGGTAGAGGAGGTGCTGGGCCCTCATGCCCGTCAACTAAGGCCACTGGGGGCACGATTGTCTTGCTGGGGCAAGAGCACCTGGCTTCTGGTCCTTCGGCAGTGTACGTGGTGCAGCTGAGCCCACCAATTGCTTACAAGGTGCCACGGCGGGTAGGGCTATGGGGTGGAGGAGTGCTGATGGCAAAGTCCACCGGCAAGTTCTGTGGTGGTCACTGACAGCCTCGTGGGCTAGCGAGTCATTGGTGGGTGGCGTTGCTTGCAGCGTGTTGCCCACCTTTGCTTGTTGGCAACAGAAAACACCGGTAGGCCCATTCGTGGCCACTGGCGGCCTCAACCATCCCTGGGTAGCTGATGGGTGGTTTCTCACATGTTTCGAGGTTGGGGTTGTTCGCGGCGAGACACAGGTGGGGTGACCCGTTGGCTCTGTCCCGGTGCTAGATCTGGTGGCTGGGACTATGATGCACAGAATACAAGGGTGGTGGGCATGGGACCTGCCATGCACGACAATCCTCAAAGGGGCTGAGCAGGTGTTCACGCCACCAGGCCATGTGCGAGCACGTAACTTGCATGGCTTAACCACCCAGTGCCTAGTGCATGCTCATAGTAGTCCTCTTCATTTCGTGGGTCCCTCTGTATGTATATATATATATATATCTGGCCTTTTGAATGCGATCTTATCATCCAAAAAACCTCGTATCTATTTCTGCCATGCTCCCTTCTGCATCGCAGTTTGATCACGTAATGGTTGGCATATGAAAACCACGTTAAAGTCTGTAAAGATCTTACAGATGGCGCCACTGTTAAGGACGTGTTTGACCACCACTTACCACATGAATCAGTTGCAACAAATGAAGGGGTGGCATTGGTTGCCCTGTGGAATCTCCGATACCAAAGTTAGAAATATAATATGAGAGTAAGAGGTTATAGTAAATCAAATTAAGGATTTGTTACCTCCTGTAGACTATTTATAGAGGTTATTTCCTTAGAGTGATTGGAATCTAATTAGCCTTGTGAAGCCTTTTCCTTATAAGAGTCTAAGTCATGTGAAGCAGTTCCCTTCTAGGAGTAGGAGTCTATCTCCTGTTAGGAATCTGAGTATGTTTCCTCTTAGGAGAGTGAGTCGATCTGTCTTATCTCTTCTTGATTTTATCTCTTAGCTAAAGTTGTGGGGACTCAAATATCCCTTCCATTCCGTATAGAGCATCTCAATACATTACTCAAAATTAAATGATACTTTTGATAAATATTAGATAATTTTTAATTTTTAATTATTTCAGTTACATAAATTTCACATAGAAATAGCTGTTTTTATTATATAATAAAAAAATAATATAAGATAAATTTCACTTTAACTATTTACATCGAATCTCTATATTGAATTATCTATTTATTCATTATATAATAAAATAATTAATAATTAAAAAAATATTTAATATTTTTTAATTATATATTAATTTATTTTATTTTATCACTTTTTACCATTTTATTATTTATTTTAATTGAGTTGTATGCAGTGAATTTTTCATAAAAACAATGGTTGGAATTAAGTGAAATGATAAAGGAAATGATGAAAGAAGATAAAAAATAATAATAAAATACACATTTGTTGAAGCTACAATGAATTTTAAGTTTGGAAAATCTTTTAAAAATCACTATAGATAAAGTTTAAATATTTAGCCTTTAGCTAATATAATGTGATGTTATTTTAAGATCTATTAATTAAATATGGAATGAATTTATCTTATAGCTAATCCAAAAGATCAGAAAAGGTCGATGCCAAATTGCCAATGGTGGAGATGAGAGAGAGACGATGTCGGGAATCCAGGATGCACGTACAATCTGTGGTCTGTTGGCTGGTTCAGGATGTTGACCACTACGGTTGTCTAGTGTTTGAATAGTCTTTGTCCGTTTGTCGGCCGAATATTAAGCACAGGTATTTTCATAAATTATATCCATTCATCTCATTTAATTTTTTTAAATTTTATATAAAATAAATAATTTAATTTTTTTAAATCTTAAAATAAATATAATATTAAAAAATATATTATAATAATATTTTATTTAATTTTAAAATTTAATCTCAAATTATATCATTTTATTTGTAAAAACAACTAGACGTAATTGTTTTGTCTTCCTATTCTTTTCGTACGTCTTGGGTCGAGATATTGAAGTTTTTAGCCAAACAAGTAATTGATATTTAATAGCTTAACAAAAAAAGTAATTGATATTTAAAAGCAAGTTTTTGTTAACTTCTTTAATAGAAACGTATATGCCATTAGTTTTTTTATTAGATATGCGAGAAAAAGGTTTCCCTGTTAGAATAATACTTTAAACAAGCCTCAACGAATGGTACATAAAAAACCATACAAACTCGTACAGATCTTTTATGTATATATAAAAAGATGACGACTACCACGAAACGGAGTTAGAAAAAAAAAATTCACTTTTTTTTTTTTTTTTTTTTTTTTTGGGATCCATTCATTTAAAAAGAGTTTGCACAAAATTTGCATATCTAAAATTTAAGGAGCATTACTCATCATGTTAATCGACTACTAATAGTTTGTATTAAGACACACCAGGGATATAAAGACAAGCTGCATCAATCTGAGCACTTGTATAAAACTAATATATATCATCAAGAGAAATGATATTTATAGTTTTAAGATATGCAAGTCCTATATACTCTCTTTAAGTGAATAAATATGAGACCCATATTAAAATTAATTTTTTAACGACAGATTCTATTATTTTTCAAATAGTGTGTGCAGACAGGCTTAGGATATCAAACGGGCTTAGGATATCAAAATGGATAGGTAAAATAGTTTTACTCTTTATATAAATACGAGGTAAAAGTAACGTGCAATGCACGTTTGCTTAGTTTATATTTAATTTTTTTTGTTAAGAATTAATTTTTTATTTATAAAGATGTAATATTTTTGGTTAATTAAATAACTAACGATGTAATGTTTATGTAATTAATAAATAATTACACGTTATGATACATTATAAAAGAAAAGTATTAATAGAATCTATAGTATGGTCCTATAAATAAATATCGCGCTTAGTTTTATGAAAGCTGTTTGAGATAATTTTAATTCTAGGATAATAATCCAACATTTTCCTCATCTTGCACTGCTTCAATAAAAAGGATATTAAATACTTATATTTTTTCTCCTTCAGTTTCTCTAGATCTACATAAACTTGAATCTTCCAAATTTTTTTTGATAATTTTACTGCAACACTTTTAACATATGGTCGATATTCCTACAAAATAAATTTTGAATAGCAGATTAATCTTTCATATATTCAACGTATAAATAAGAAGATAACAAAATATGAATAAACTATAATTTAACACTGTTAAGAGAAAAACCCAACAAACCATAAACCCAGAATTTCAAATTTTTTAAGTTTAGCTTCTAGAGAACCAAACGCAACATTATGATTTTCTTTCTGTCATAGCTATAATAATACATCAACGAAACCAACCAATGTTTATGAAATCAATCCTAAACTCTTCGTTGAATGAAAACATTTTCCTCTGAAATTTAGTGATCCAAGATAAACTAAGTAATTTGTAAACAGACTGAACCTATCTCATATGAGAACAAATTGTTTCACAAATTGTTTCCCTTATCTTTATATATAAAAAGTGGCTATGAAACGGATTGTTGTTATTTTAACGGAACTTTGTTGTTTTACCGTTAGTTTCATTGTTTCCGTTAAAGTTAACTCCTTTTACTAAATCTGTTTAAATTCATTTCCAAAATTTTAATGATTAGTTTGAAAGCATATGTGTTTGAATGATGTTTGGAAAGAAAATGAGATTAAATAAGATATGTTTCCAAACATCCCCTTAGGTGCCATTTGGATAGTGAGTTAAGATTAAATAAGTTGAAATGAAAATTGAAAGTTAAATAAAATATTGTTAGAATATTATTTTTTGTAATATTATTATTGTTTTGAAATTTGAAAAAATGAATTATTTATTATATTTTGTGTGAAGATTTGATAAAATTGTAATTATGAGATAAAACATTTTTACTATCCAAACATAGCCTAAAGATGCTTAAGGACATTTATAGGTTCTTTTTCTTGTAAAGCGAGGTTATTAATTAACATTGTTTGATATAGATTATCAAAATGATTTGGATACAGTTTGTTAACAATTTTTACAATACTAATGATATAATATTAATTTTTTAAAAACTTTTATATTAACGTGTTTAGATTTTATAATATATGTATCTTTTTATCACTTCTAAAAAAATAACTGGTATGGTATTTTTTTGGGGCTTATGGGTTGTTGATAGAATACAGGTTGGTCCAATCAAGACCTTCGAGATTTGAATTTAGACGAAATCTAGTTTTTTGTGTTGATGATTGGGTGTTCTTTATTAGGTGAATGTTGGAGGGTTGAAGAATGTCTTACAGGCAGTGCGAGAGACGAAGACCGTTGAAAAGCTTATATACATATCCTCCATTTTCGCTCTTGGACCAACCGATGGACATGTTGCCGATGAGAAGATAATAAATGAATTCAGGTAAACAAAGAACTTTTAATGGAAACAGTAAAATTAACAGTAAAACAACAAATTTTTTTTGTTAAAACAATAAAAATCTGTTACATAGCCACTTTTTATATATAAAGATATATATATATACATACATATATATATATATATATATATATATATATATATATATATATATATATATATATTATATAACCAGTTAGTTCCATTTGATGAAATGAATGATCAGCGAATGTAAGTAAAAAAAGTATGGCAAATTAGAGTAAAGATTTACCAATAGCCTTTTAGTTTTGAGTTTTGCTATATACAAGCAAAACTGCATACTAATCTGCGTACCAATACTGATTACTTCATATTTAAAATTTAAATTAGCACTGTTTTCAATAAAATCTACTTTTTGACTAATCACATTATATTGATACACATATTAGTATACGGTTGTGCTTGCAACTAGATTTTTCCTTTAGTTTTAGCCCAATGGCAGCATGTATTGTCCCTAAAAACCTTGGGTTCAACCCATGCGCCATGGATGTGCAACTAGCATTATAGCTAGGGACATACAGATTGAGGCATCAAATCTAATCAATGAGAAGAAATATATCATGAATTACACCAAGAAAATTAATCATAAGAATAAATTAAGATCATGATTGTTGACTTATATATAACGCTGCACGAAAACTATTTATTAATTGCCTAATTAAGTTCAATTTATTTACAGATTCAATTATATATATATGAGAAATTCTTATTGCAGTCCCCGAACGGAGACTACATTGCAAGCATAATGAAACGCAATGTTTCATTATTAAATGAAACGTTGCGTTTCATTACAGGAAATCAAAACGACCCATAAGCAGCTGAAGTCGCCCCCCTCGTCCAGATGAAATCACCCCCCCTCGCCCCATCGCCAGTGGCCGTCGTCGTTGTTGTCGCCTCTCCCCATCGTATGCTATGTCGTCGTCCTCTTCCTCAAAGAAGAGTAAATCCTCTTTCTTCTTCACATGCAGATGAAAATTGTAGAATGTGTTTGTGTTTGGTTCTGGTAATCTCTTCCCTTTCTTCCTCAGTTGCAAGCATACAGTAATTCGTGTTTGGTGTAGAAAAAATTGTAGAATATGCAGATTACTGGTTGAATGCAAATTCGTGAGAGATGGTTTGAGTTGGCTTTCTTGTAAAATCCGTGAGACATCAACCGTGTAGTTTTTTGCAAATAAACTACATAAGTTGCCAAAGAAGTTTATGCGAGTTGGTTTGAGTTTTCTGGTTTTGATTGTTTGCACTCTACTTGTTTGTTTTCATCCCAAAATTAAAGGAAACTTACACCTTCTTGAAGAATGGTTTTCATCCCAGCTCAGCTTTATTCAAACATTGGCAATGCTATGCTTCTCTGTTTAGATTTAGGCATTGAATAATGGCAATGAAATATATAACTAGAATAAATCCATGGTAACCATACAAGATAGTACCCGGATTTAGAGCTTGAGACCCAAAAAAAAAAAACCTTGAGGAAAATGGAAGAAAAGAGAAACGAGTGAGGTAGAGCTTGAGACCCAAAAAAAAAACTTGAGGAAAATGGAACGAAAACAAACAGGATGTTTTGTTGATGGTGGAGAAAAAAGGGAAAGAAAACAATCCTTGAGTATGTGACGCTGTTGATGGTGGAGGTGGTTTTTTTGTCCATGGTGGAGATTGGGTTGTGGTGGTCAATGATGCTGCAGATTTGGTCTGGGGCGCAACAGTATTCGTACTGCAAAATTTCAGATGTTTTCGTTGAGCTTTAGGTTGTAGAAGAAGGATGGGTAAAGTAGTAATTTAAAGCCTTAAAAATGTGGACAATCTAGTCATTTTAGACACTAGGACTGCAATACAGTCCTCTAAGCAGCGCTCTATATATATAGCTTGTTATTCGGTTATATATAATGGTGTGTGATTATATCTTTCCCCCATATTGGTCTTCATGCTCTTGCTCGTATTGGTTATGACGTAATTAAACGGATATTGAATTAAGATTGATTCGTATAACAAGAATCTAGCTAGCTTTAACAGGAATCAAATTGATCAAGAAGACTATACAAATTGCGAAGTCGAAGAAAATCACAATTAACTCACAGCTTCTTTAGTAATATGACTACTAAATATCAAACCTATATATCTTTTAATTTGAAGCTAGCACGGCTAGCTAGGTTGCAAGTTGCTCAATCCATCGAGTAAAAATTGACTATTAGGATAGTCATTTAGACAGAATAATTAATGATTATTCTGTAAGTTAGTTTCAATAAATAATTCATAGGAAAATATAAAAAAAAAATTTGTTCAAAATACAGAGAAAATTTTGAATAATATTGATTAATAATAAAATTTGAAATTATTTTATGAAAATCATAAGCCGGACTTAAATAGCTGCAAAATTCAAAATTACGAAGATTTTTTCAAAAATAAAAAATTCTAAATTATTGTTTGAGAAATTAATACATAAATAGGCATGAATCCTAACAAAAATTTGGTCAAAATCAAAATCAAAATTATTTTCAAACTTGAAACCAAATATTTATTAATAAGGCAAGAATGAACATAAATATATAATTTAAAAGAAAATAATTGATATTATTCTAAATGATTTTAGAAAAAATAACTTCTACCCCGTATCAATTTAGATATGTAACACAAAAATATGTGATATAATACAATCTTACGAATTGGGTCTCAATGGAGGGACAGATTGGAAAAGTAGTACTGGTACCTACAGCTGGTCGTTGGAAAATATAATCCTGTTGACCTAGCTAGCTATCAGTATCAGGTATACGTGATTTTTTTTTTTTTTTTTTTTAGTTTTGTACGTTTTGTTTACGAGTATAAATAACCTGAATCCTGATTACCATGTTCAAATGCATTAATAATTTATATATATATATATAATATTAATTTAAATTAATGAATTAGTAAATTTTAATTAACATTAACAACATTCGCAAGTGTAAACTAAACATGATGATGTAACCGTACATGTTGACCATGAGGTCAACCTTTGTCTATCAAATTAACAATCTTTGAAAACATTAAAATATTGGGTTTGGTATATATAATACGCTCAGTAACAAAGATAAACGCACGTAAGTAAAGGAGTACTTAAGAAGGGTTTTATCACCTCTACAATTTTTAGTGAGAGAAACTCTCCCCTCTCTCTTGGAAACAAACTCAGGAAACCATCATAGGGAGGTTGGCCTTCCCTCTCTCTTTTTCCAGTTTGCTTTAGGGTTGTTTTTTTTTTTTTTGTGTTTGCTTTGTTTTTAGATTGCTAATAAAAGCTGTTGGCCGCGACTTTGGTGGGATGAATGGCCACCACTAGGCTTGGTTCTCGAGTCCTCAACCACAATAAATCACGCAATTGGGCTGGGAGACTTTACACAACGGAGGTGGAGGATCTCGGCTTCGTATGGCCATGGTTTTGGGTGGTTTGAAAACCCATGACCCAGTCTATTGTTCTTGACCGTTTTTGATGTGAGGCATTAGCTCTCAGACGTATAAAACCCATGCATGATTGAGAGGTGAATGTGGGGATGAACTGATGGTTTGGGGTTGGTTGCCTGAAAAAATGGTCTGCGGAGGGGACGGTTTTGGAGGGTTTACGGCGTGAGCAGGGTCAGCACATCTTGCTCTCAGAGGCGAAGGTTTGCATGTTGGTTCGGGGTGCACTCCCGTGGGGTTAAGGCACTTTGTTTTATCCATGGAAAACAGAGGAGGTTTTCAGGATGCATGTCAACGTTCATGGGGGAATAAGGCGCGTTTTCTGGGGTGGAGCCTGACCGTATCTCATGGATGGTGGTCGGAGAAGGGGCGATAGGGACGGTGCTTTCAGTTTCATTTGGTTTTCAGTTTTCCTGTCTTGTTTGTTTTATAGTCTTGTTCCTTTTGGTTTCTTCCAATCTGAATAAGGGTTACGGTGGCGGTGCGGCCTTCTGTTTTGGTTTGTTTAGCTTCTGATTTTTTGGTTCTCGGTCCTTAATTTGGTCTGTTTAGTTTTTGGGTGTTTCAGTTTCTAGAAATAAGGGCTTTCGGTGGCTGTGTCATGAAGATGTCCGTTGAGGCGTCTATTGCACCCTAAGGATGGCTCGCCCTTTTGCTCAGTCATGCATGCTACATGCTTGCTGGTTGCAAGTTGTGGCAGGAGGTAGAGCGGGCTAGGGCAGTACTGATAACAGGGATAGTGGGGGACAAAGTGGGGAGTTGCCAGCATGACATGTGGATTGAAATGTGGTCCCTTGGTGGGCTCTCAAGATTTGCATGACTTGTGGATGGGCATACGACGCTGGTAGTGAGTCCGGCATGCAGTCAGTGGATGTTCCTGTGGAGAGCACAGTGCTTTTTTCTTTTTATTTTCAATTAGGGTTATATCAGGGTTGTTTTACTTTTTGTCTGTTAAGTTTAAATTAGAATAATTTGAAATAGACAATTCTCTTTCCTCTTTTGGAAGAGGAGGGTAGTGAGTCTCTATCCTTCTTTGGAGGATAGGATGGAAAATCTCCCTCATTCTTTGGAGGGGTTAATTGAGTTGTTTTCTCACAGACAAGCCGAGATAGACATTTCTATTTTTTTTACAGAGTCTCGTATCTTAGAAGAGTTATGCCATTAGAGGGTTTTTGAAGTTTTTAGACAGTGTCCAGCACAATAAAAATTGTGTGCGAGGGAGCTTATAACTAATGAGTAGCTGACTTGTAATCGAGGTTTGTACCCGGACTTATTGGTCACAGTCGTAATTTCTTTCATTCATGAATTGAATTGAAGTCTATTTAAAAAAAAAAAAAAAAAAAAAGGAGTAAAGGAGTACTTGATCAAGTACCAGTTAATTAAACCACTATATATATATATATATAATAATGATTCATGGCTGCCTCCTCTGCAGTAAATATAATTGGTATCCATAATCCATTTCTTATATATAATATTGGATCGGGGTGTTATATATATTGCATCACATGAAATGATATCCCAGCAGCTTGTGTGAAAAGATCATGATGACGATGAAGAACCGGCCATCCTGACTTGGGGAAGAGTACGTACTTCAGTGGACTCATCCGATAGAAGTAATTTTAGCCATGCACTTCATTCATTCTCTTATGTGCATCCATCTGATAAAATAATTTAAAATAAAGTACTGTACAATACCACACCGACTTACATATTTTCAAAAGACGACTTCTAAAACTCCAAAATATGAAACCCAAGTCCTAAAAATCCTATTGCTAAATATTTCAAGAGCTTTTTAAAAAAAAAAATCATCAGCTTTAATTGCGTGCGGGTGAGTGAGTGTATTTTAGAAGAAGAATTAGTGTAATAGATTCTGGTTTGATGGTACCTTATAAAACTAAAAGCCCATTTTACCTCGATCGATCACACCCTGATGAATGCTAGATTTTTCCTCAAACAAATCCAGATCAGCCATTGAAGGCTGTAATAGGCTTTGGCATGACGTTAGGTGTGTTGATTAGTCATTAAAGGCTGTTTTCTTGGACTTGTTCAAACTTTCACATGATATCTTCGTTTCAACTTTCCAATAACATTAGACAATGGTATATCCCTTGTATTCGATGGCATTACCAGTATCCAATTCCACAACTTTGAGGTAAAGAATTCTATCAGAAGAGGCAACCAGTCAAATAATTCTGAAAGATTTACAAAAATTAACTGAGATTTTCAAAGGAAGGACAAAAAAAAGGGACGAGAATAAGTCTTCTCTCCCTCTCTCTCTCTCACCATCCACCTCTTCTCTTTCAAAATCTTGGTCTCTCTCTCGTATTCATATAATTAATTAAATGAGCCTATGAGGAGAGAGAGAGAGAGAGACCAAAATCTTAAAAGAGAAGAGGTGGATGGTGGGAGAGAGAGAGAGAGAGAGAGAGGAGAAAAAAAAGAGGTGGATGGAGAGAGAGAGAGAGAGAGAGAGAGAAGAGAAGAGGTGGATGGTGGGGGAGAGGG